>VXBR01007033.1:0-63697 GCA_013400215.1 Cisticola juncidis | reverse complement strand
ATGGTTTATCTCTCTTCCATGTGCAGGTAATCACTCTCCTTAATGAACTTACAGACTTAACAGCAGTAACAGCAGTCCCCTTTCTGCCCTGTCAAGTTCTTGAAAGTGTCATTGGAGATCATCTGTTGACTATAACATTGTCCTGGTTTAAAAGAAGATATTTGCCAAGGAAGATGGGAATGTCCTTGGAATGGAAAGATCAGCCCTCCCTCCAAATTATTGTGACTTCGAAATCACGGGGCTTCCAGGAAAAGATATAGAAAAAGGAATAATAGTTCTTTACGAGTCTATCTATCTACCTATATAAAAAACAACACAAAACAAAAAACAACAGCAACGACAAGAAAACCCAGTAACAGCCTTTTGCTGCCCATCAACCATTTCCCCTTTGGTGTAGTTACGACGAAGACCGACAGGAGGCGCTGTAGGCTCGTGTCGAGGCGGATGGACTGCAATAACTCCCCCGCGGCTTCAGCTGCAAGACCGGGACCGCCCTGGTGGTGACGGCAGCTCAGATGAGAGAGGGAAGAAGGGTTGACTCCCCAGGGCACCACGCGAGCGGTGATCGGTCTTCGACATCGCTACCGGCAGCCAGTACACGCAGGGAAGGAAGCCAGGGCTTTACCGCGATGTCGCACTACCGTACAGAGAAGAGGTCCGGCGGACGTGCTGCTCCAGCTTCAGGAGGCTCTCCATGAGGCGGTTCCGGGAGAGGGGCGGAGGGAATGACTTTCCCTAGGCACTCAGGTGGACTGAGCTGGTCTCTCTCGGCGCTGGCAGCCGGAGAAGTCCCAATCAATGGAGCAGCCGGGCTCCGTTTCTCTCTTGCAAGCAATAGACTCAGAAGCCGGCAGCAGGCGGAGCTCCTCGGCAGTGTTGAAAAACCGCTGCGCAGAAGAGGTCCAAGGCGAAGAAAAACCGCACGACCGTGCCCGTTCCCAACCGGGCAAAGACTGCCCANAAAACCCCAAACAAACAACCTACACACATACACCCCCAACCCCCAGTAAACATAAAGAAATTGGATGTCCTCTGCTAAACCCAAAACGGGGAAGGAGTGTATGGACTACACCCAAATAACGGGGACAATATCTAGAAAACACAGACATTGATCGGAAAACACATTTCCTGGTCGCTTGAAATTCTAGCACAATCTTCAGGGAAAAAATATGTAGTAGGACCAATGGGATATAAAGACCAGGATATTAGGGTCCCAATACTATTTATTTCTGCTGTTTCTTCATTTGAAGTGTGTCTGCAAAGATTTTTAAATGTTTCATTTGATCAATGGTCATGTATTTATTTTAACTGCGGTTTCATCCAAATAGAGAATATAGAATTTAGATTCTACCCCTGTAAAATCTTCTTTCACAGAAACATGTGTCATCCATTTAAGAAATGGATACAGGAATACTAGAAAGATTTGATACAGGAATATTTGATACAGGAATATTAGAAAGCCATGCAATAGAGGAATATATACTCCTACGGTCCTTAAATCCTAGTTCACAAGTTGTTCACGTCAGATGTTTTTCACAAGTAAAAGGCCATGAAATATCTTTGGAGTACTTGTATCAAAATGTTGCTAAAACAGAATCACAGAATGAACGAGGTTGGAAAAGACCTATAAGATCATCTAGTCCAATCTATGACCTAACATCTCCTCATCAACTAAACTATGGCACTGAGTGCCACATCCAGTTCTTTTTTTAAACACATCTAGGGATGGTGACACCTTAACATTTCTTTATATTTAACCCTAAACTTAAATTGTTGCAAAGCAGCAGTTTTGCCTCTTCAGAGAGAATGGCAATCCATGAGGTGCTTAACCCTAATTCAGCAAAATACTTCAGTCTCAACATTTATGCCTTGCACAGCTTCAAAGACTACTTGTTTCCATCTTCTCCATCATTCCTCACTTCTTTCAGTCCCCTTACTTTCCCAGTCACAAGTCTGTTCTGCAAGTGTGATCTGAAAGTCTCATCTGGAATGCTAATGACCTTCAAATTAAATTTCCATGGCATAAAACATAAACAGCTGCCCTACAGTTTCTTTCTCCTGTGGCTGATTCTGCCCTAACAGTACAGGCTACTTAGATAATGAGAAAAATCACTATTCTGCTTTTACAGTCTCTCCGAGACTGTTAAGGTGAATCAGGGAAAGGCACCACTAGATAGCAATGCAACACCCATATGTGAATTCTGGGGCCCAGGACTTCATCTCAACCTGCAATATACACATGAACCATCACAGTTTAAACCAGAAACACAACTGTTCCAGATTTTTGTAAGTCGAAATGGGTCTAAGAGAGAAGACCCTAAAACCTCTAATAAACCAGAATTACTTGAAGCACTCTTTCATTTTCTGTCCACTTGTATGATATTATTAGCATGGTCTAGTTAGACAAACATGAACTAAGTCGTACTAAATTAGAAGTTATAAGCAAGATTTTTTCAGGCTGGTGTGTTTCACATTTCAGTTGTTTATTGAAAGGCCAAGAATGACTACTGCGGCATTTCTAGCACATTGCTGGGGAATCAGACCAATTTGAAGAAAGGACCTGTATACTGAAGATACTGTACTAGAGTATATTTAAATTTTAATCTTTCTTGCATCAGTCATCTGAAACAGAGGCTAGCCAATGTACTATTCCATCTTTAGGAGGACTCATTGACATAAATGTCTTGTTAATTTTCTTCTTCTGTTTGTTTACACTCCATTTTGTATAGAAAAGGTTCTAGACTAGAATAGTCAACTTTTAAATTTTGTTATTTAGTTTTTTAAACACTAGCCCTTCCCATTAAAAGGAAGAAGACCAAAAACGTTTTGCCAAGATGGATACTGCTTATTGTCCACGCCAAAAGTCCAAAAGCCAGAGTTTTTTAAGAGCAAAAAGAAAAGAGTGACAGTGAAGACAGTCTTGTCAAACACACTTGAAGAGAATATTGAACACAAAGAAGAATATAAGAATATCAAGAAGAAACTGTGCCAAGCCCTGATTCTGTTGATATCTCAATGATCAATTAGCTAATCAGCCCAGTTTGAAATAAATCTTTCTGAATATAATATTTTCTGCATTTAGGACCTAGGCTTGCTTAGCAGTGTTTTTTCTTAGCAAGCTCTGGTAACATGCTCTTAACTGGTCACAGTTGAGGCCCTGTAGCCGCCCAGCAGAGTGCACTGCAGCATACACTTTACTTTCACTCTTTTACCAAAGACAGTTTTTTACTCTTAATGCATTATCCTTCAGCATGACTTCAAACCAGCATGATATTAGCAATTTTGAATGGCTTTTTAAAATACATCCATTTTAAGAGGTAGCAATGAAAGGAAAACTAGCTAGTGATAATCAAATACAAGACATTACAATGTTTTTAACAGCTGGCATATTTGTATTTTGAAATGTTGCCTTACAATTATAACTTTACAGCTTTAAAATCTACCCTGAACTGCAACTGACACAGAACCTCCAGAAATTAATTATTCCCATTTGATTGCTATGATGCTACAACACGTTGTCACGTTTTGGAACAACTATATCCAGCTTGCTCCTTTTGCCAGTGAGTAATGAAGGAGAGCCATAATTAAGCCCATGACACCTAATCTATGTGTATTCGAGGCTAGATATGTCTGTATTTTGAACGAAACATATGAAACAGAAGAACTGGTTACAGTAAGTCCAGTGGAAACAAGGCCCATAATGTTGTTATCTTAGAATGAATTCGTCCATGTCTACATGAAGTAGACGTTTCTACTATTTCTCCCCTTCAGGTAAAATACTGTGATTAAATGATGCTTGTATTGCCTGTTCTCTCTCAACAGTCAAAGCAGAAAGAACAGTCTTCACTTCATGCAACCTGTAGTCTGTTTTCTAAAGATCAGCTTCAAGCTGGGATTGAAGGAAAGGAGGGGAGGTGGAGGATGTCAGTACCTCAAAAACAAAGGGATAAAAGAAAAGGAAAGGTAAGGAAGGGAAAGGGAAACAAGGAAATCAAGAATACTTTAAAACATAGCACATTAATTTATGCACATCCCTTTTTTATTTGTCAAAAACTGCCCTAACAGACAAATAATTTAGCATAATTTTCTTATCTTCTTTATATGAAATGGAAAATGCTGATTTATCACCCTCATGCATTCACATGCTACAGCTATTGATGCCTATGAATCATTTTGGAAAGACAATGATAAAATAAAACACTAGAGTAAATGCCAGCATTCTGAACTTCATGAACAAGTACCTCTGGACCTGTGAGTTCAGGGCAACTGGGCATTCAGAATTGTTAGACCATTGTATAATAAAGTTTGTACACTACACAAAATAGGACTTTTTTTCCAAACAAAAATACCCAAGAGCTTCTCAGGACTAATAATGTTCCCTTGATAGAATTCAAGTGGTACTGTGATCTGAAATTCTTTTTGCCCTGGGGCTACTCTAAGAGACATCTTTCCTCTTTTGCTACAATGGCAAAGGAAAAACATCTCTGAAGCCAACTTGATTACATGGAAAGGGAGAAAAGGCCACTATTAGAGATTGTTCATGAAAATTAATCTGGTCTCTGATAAAATATATGTGATGAACTGCTGTGCACAATACAGAATTACTATTTTACAGATTTTCAAAAGAAGGCTAAAGACATACTTCCTTGAGAAATACCATGGTGGGAAGACTCCATAACTCTCTGTGCAATAGATGTGCAAACAGTGTTAATTTGAAATTCTCACCTCCTCTCTTGATGAAGACAGGCTGTGTGCTAGATCCTCTGATTTCTGATACCAATTACATCCAGCATTCTCACAGAGCTGCTGCCAGTTCAGTTCTGCTTGCATTTTACTCTGTTTCAGAATCCATTCTTGCTCAGCTGCCAGAGATGGGTGTTGGTTAGACCTATGATATAAAGAGCAAACCTGTTGATTTCAGCAGAATAAATATTAAGGATGTTTTGTGGATATTTTTTGTCTGTTTGGGTCTGGTTTCGGTTAGTTTAATCCAGCTTTGTTTATTGTTCTCATCTTCTTTCCTTGTTCCGTTTTACATATTATCTATTTTATTTTGTTCTGTTCTACTCTTACCATTTTACTGAGCAAAAGCATTTTAATTGCTTAGAGCTCAGTTGTTTCTGAGAGTCCATCTGTATGGGGATTTAGAATCAGGTAATTTCAGCTCAAGCAGCATAAATTGCCCTTCAATATCAATACTGCTCTCAGTATTCCATCCTGAGCATGTCTCTGTTTTGCTGATATCAGAAATGAGATATGAAAGAGCTAGTAATTAAAATTGCTGCATTGTCAAGGTAAAATTTCTAGGCTAAAAGGCTGCTGCATTTACATACCTTGAAAACACAGTGTAGAAAGAGAGAGGTGCAAGTTTTAGAAGCAGTATTAGAGATCTCCAATCAAGAACTCAGGTCAGAAAATTGCAAAGATCAAAGGTTTCTTCTGAAGTGCCATCAGAGTTTAAACTGCATGAGACAGAGTAAGCAACATGCACAAATTTACATTTAGTAAGTACACGTGCAGTTGCAGTTCATTTGTTCTTGCTGGGTGAACAACAGTTGGTCATACAATCTTTATAGTCAAGACTGCAACAGGACAAAGTGGTTTAAGATCCATTATTACAACAGCACCCTTTAAAGAACATCCAAGACAAGTAAACCAAACAAGAAATTAAACTCCAATCGTGCAACGTTCAAGATCCATGGATACCACTAGTGGCCAGGTAAGCTTTTGCTACCCTAAAGTAAAGTTTAGAGACAGAAATAATTTATTTTATTACACAAAAAACAACACAGCTGGAAAAAGATGGCAAACTTCTAGGTATACAAGCCTGCTTCCTGAAAGCTTGTCTGTTTTTCTCAATAGTATCAGTTGGTTTAATGTGAGGGCTTTTCCCCCCTCTGTCTATATAACTCAATTTGTCAAATTATTAAGGTATCAATTACAACGCCACTGAAGCACATGGATATGGGCATCAGAAAACAATCCAAGTAATGCTGGATGATGATTAGTGAACACTGCACGTACAGAGATATTTGAAGGGTGAATTCCTCATTACTAACCTTGGAAGGATGACAGAGGTCTTTCAAATACCTATTTACAGTTCTTAGTGGCATAGGAAAAAAAACCAGTCACTATGAATGCATATCACAAATACCCATGCTTCCTGGAAACAGTTCAACACATAGATGGAAAAAACCAGCAAAAACAACTGTCATGTTTTCATGTGTTTCACACAGGAATGACTTTAAATTATAATACACGCACTCATTCTGTGAGTAAAGGGTAATAGCCTAAAATAAATTACCTTAACTTCATGGGACACAATTAAGTAACCCTTTTCAATGATCTGATTGTGAAACTCACATTCTCTCTTTTTAATTCCCAAATTCAGCAAGCATTTCCTACAAAGGGAGTAACAGACAGGTAACCCTAGAACAATGGTACTGATGGAACCACTGGACTGTCTCAGACTTTTCAAACACTGTAGGAGGACTTTAATCATCACATAATGTTTCCCCATTCTAATAACAATCAGACTGTGGTGAATTAAACCCATAATCTGGTCTATGGTAGGTCCCCTAACAGGACTTGTACAGCAAAGGGGAATTTAAAGAAACAAATCAGCCAAATGGTATCCTTTGCAAAATAAGATGAGATTTCATAACCACTGGAGAGAGAGGATAGAAAAACCCCTTTTTTTACAAAACCCTCCACTATCTTATAGACATTAAAATTCAATTCTTCTACAGCCAAGCACCTGTAATATGTTAAATACTATGCATTACAGAAATAACAGAAATAACTGAACTTTATTTTGACTTCTAGAGGAGCAGAAGGGTGCTATATCTCCCCAGTGCTAAAAGTTAACAGTATTTTTTATTTCTCTTTTTTTTAAACTTCTTTCAATATAAAATAAAAAATCCTAACAGAAGTTAAATGTATATTCTAAGCACATGAATAAAGGGATATTGATTAAGATGTACCATCTACTATAAGCTGCGAGAACATCCATCTTCTTATGTAAACACACATATACATATGGATTTATTAGTGACAAAAAAATTAGAAAGGTTTTGCAGAATGACAACAGAAACAGCATAAGAAGTAGTCACCATGAAATCACATGAACAAAACTTAAGGGTACATCATTCACTAGTCTAAGATTTTTATTGAAGTTAAACAGAACAATTCAGTACTAATAGAAGGGAAAGTTTTGGCTGCAGTCAAGAGGCCTTTAAAGTGTATACTTGCAGAACTACTAAAGAGTTAAGGAACTAGAGCCTTACTGAAAAGTTGCTAGAAAAATACTACTGTGTTTCTCAATCTGAAGATGAAGCGATAAGAGGACTGCTGGGAGACAGGATGCTACAGAAAAGACTTCTTCCCTCCCTCCACATGCTGATCCCCTTATAGCCATTGAATTTCAATTTAAATGAAAAGAACGAATCACTCATATTGTTTGTCATACTTGAGAAAACACAAATCTGTTGTTGAAGACTTTACATTTCAAACTCAAGTAAGAACAGTACTACAGAATGTACATTCCACTGTGAAATTCTCCCAAAGTAATATTTCAAGTTACTCCAAAACATGGAAATTAAAGACACCAATAAAGATACCACTGAACAAGTGTGAAATTCTTGCCTCACACACCTATGATTTGTAAGTCCATGAAAAACTGTTCATAAAGAAGCCACGGGTTTTTCAAAAAACTATAGTTGCTGTCATCCAGTGGTTAAACTGATGAAGTATTTTAAAAAGTGTGAGAAAACTACTTTGATGAATTAAACTGATAAATTTCAACTGAAAACAAGAGAATGAAATCACAAGGGATTTTGTCTAATTGATACAAAATCATGTTAGATTAGGGTAAATAACTGCAGGAGATCCAGTGGCAAGTATGGAAGATGTGCTTCTTTAGTTGTAAACATAAACAATGGAGGTAACTTTTTTTCTTCTCCAGTGTGGTAAGAGAAATCATGTGTATTAGATGATGTACCATTATGCTTGTGGACAGTAGCTAATCAGCTTCATCATTGCCGTTCTACCACAGAATGCACCATAATGCAATTCCAAACCAAGCCAGTTATCAAACATTCTTCAGGTTCTCATACTTCTTCAAGTAGGTTCATAAACTGTCTTTGGGAAGCCCATGAGAAAGAGAGTTCTGGATGAAGATTCATTATTTTAGCAAGACTACTATACTGAGGGCAGCAAGACTTGGATTTGCAGGTGTTGGGTGGAAGACACAATTGCTTAACAGTACCACTTCCATANTATATATAACATGTAACATGTAACATGTAATATGTAACATGTAACATATAACATATAGCATATAATATATTCTATATTTTATATTATATATAATATATTATATATTATATATTATATGTTATATATTATATGTTATATGTTATATATTATATATTAGTTTGGTTGACAGGATAAAAATTAGGTGTTCTAGTTCTAACAACTAAACACATTCATATGTAAATTAGTAAACATAATTCCAATATCAAAAACATTTTTATACAAAAAGAAGGAAAGTTTTGTTGTTCTTTAAAGTTTGTTGTATAGAAAGAGGTGGTGTAATGCCTCCCTAGGGTATCACAGTTAAAGATCAAATTCCACTGTTAGTAAGATGATCCTTTTATGATGAAATGATATGCATATAAGAAGCAGATGGAGGGGAAAAAGTGCCTTGTAATTAGGAGTATGATAAATAGTGGACATTTATCCATCTTGCCTAAGGCTACCTCTGCTTTCTAGATGCTGACCTTTCCTGTAGTTTCAAGGTTAGCAAATTTAGCAGTGTGCTTACTACATAAAATAATCTTACACAATCTCATATTACTAAACGTATTCTTAGCAATTCCTTACAAGAGGCAGTTGTCAAACAAGCAAAGCAACAGCTACTACACAAGCAGTGCATAATTTTCAAAACTGTAAATACAACTGTAATCAATTTTTAGAGGAATTAAACAATAGGCAAAAAAAAAAGCGTATACAACAATAGCAATGTTAAACCTGAACATGCTAGTTAAAAAAAATAAAATTGAAAAAGTAATTGCTAGATGGCATTGCAGCAACACAACACTGCTTGTTCAACATTCCTATACCAGTTTCTGACATCAGCGTCTTCCAGTTCTTGAATATTTTTCTCCATGTGGAGTTCCAGGTTCACATAATCCTCAGGCAGATGATCTATGTGACTATTCCTAGAGCTGTAAACAAAAATAAATTTACATTGAAAAGCATGAGGGATCCACATGTAACACATTTTTGAACAATAACACGTAATTATTAATAGACGATGCTGTAATTTCCTAAAGAATAGATATATTCTTTTTCATCTTTTTCTCATAAGTTAGTGGAAACCAATTATAACAATATTGTTATTTCCCAAAACAATCCTTCAAAAGGTTACCTGCATACAAAATATAGATGTTCTGAAAAGTAGTGCAAGACCTCAATTTAAGTATAACTGACTTCCTCCTCCACTCAAAAGTTTGTAAGAAAAAAATTGCAAAACAAGGTATGACCAGCAGAAATCTGATCTTTTAGATACATTTTAAAATAGAAGCAGCTCTGGTTTTTTTCCCCGCCTCTCCCAATATTTTTAATTGCTATCAACAAAAAAGTTTCTCTGAGATCTGGTGGAAGAATATCAGTAAAGTCAGGATTTCAAACAAATCTGAGGAGCTGATACTGCTACCAAGACCAGTAAGTTCTCTAATGATACACTGAACCTTTGAAGCTCAGCATTAACCACTTAAAGACTTAACAGGTTTGTTGCACCCTGTCACACAGCTAAACAAACCTAGATTGTGCAATTGCTATTGTGCTGTTCTGCAACCTTCTATTTACTTTCAACTCTGTATTACAGGGGTTTTGGGTAGCTGAATGACCATTGCATTTGATTAGATAAGATTAACCATATAATATCTGCAGAACTAAAACTGGAGAGTAACAAACAGCTAAAAGCATATTCACTTTCATATATTGCCAGATTTTGCTTTTAAATTTACACTTTGCCTGAAGTAATCTGAATCCTATAGCCAGCACTTATAAACACAAACCATGTCTACCAGAAGTGCTCTCAGTGTAGTCTAGACATGCATTTTTTCACCTCCCTTGTTCATCTGCAAACCCTTAAGGGCAAGGCAGATCAGAAGAATGATTGTTGTACTGTGATCAGTATCCAGCTCAGCCTGGCAAAGAGGCAATTGCTGGGTCTAAGAGACTCAGACTCCTCCTTCCATTCCCACAGGATACGCTCTATGTAAAACTCTTGAACTGGCTTTAAATGAATTTGCATATACACCACATTAACATCAAACATTTTGTAACCTTTGATGAATTCCAGAGTCTTGCCCAGATCACCCACAATAACTAAAAAAACCCATATTTTAAATTTACCCAGCCATCCCCACATTATAAATGTAGTTGGATCCAGCATAATTTACAGCACTTTACAACAATTACCATTTTAAGCAGAGAATAATCCCAGAGAGACTGTTATTGCTGATGACAGTTGTTACATTAAACAGGAATTATGTGCAGACAGAACTCAAGAAAGAAGTGTTTATTCCCTCCACCCTGCAAACTTTCACACATATTTCTCTTTTCTTTGAGATATGTATGATGGGTCAAGTCATAGTTCAGCCGTCTCTTTTATTAACAATATTAACTACTGTGTCTGATTTGCCTGCTTTTAGTTTAAAAAGAAAATAACCAACAGAGTGCTTTTACAGGCAAAACCCTTTACTTACTTCACATCCACCTCTTCCTATTGTTTATTCTCCATATTTTCCTCATATCTATTTATAAATTCTGTAGAAGAAAAATAACAACATTGTTTTTAAGCAGTGTGGATGCTTTTAAAAAAATAAATTATTTCTGTTCAGCTCTCTCCAGAGATTTGGGAAAATCTCTGCAGTCAATATAGCTTCTCTCACTGTACATTATTATTCTGTGTCACTGGTTGCAGATAATCCCTTCTGAATAAGCCCAGGGATGCAGAGAATTAATCGGACAAGCGTGCCTTTCAAATAGTGGCTCTTTAATCTTTTTAAATGAAAGAGAGACTTTCAGATCAGAAAATGCTATGCAGTATCTCTGTGCTAAAGGTTTCATAATTTAAACAACATTTTTCTTCCCAAACAATCAAGACAACTCTAGTTCTCTAGGATCAAAACATGAGT
The DNA here is from genome assembly GCA_013400215.1 of Cisticola juncidis. NCBI lineage: Eukaryota > Metazoa > Chordata > Aves > Passeriformes > Cisticolidae > Cisticola > Cisticola juncidis. Next base: position 52,490 of record VXBR01007033.1, on the reverse strand, counting down.
CACGGATCGTTGGATGTGAGAAGTATAAAAAAAATTCAAGCTTGCTCTTCCCAGGTATACTGAGGAACAAACTGTTCTTAAGGACACAATGATCTGATGATCTTTTAATTCTCCTGGCCAAGATTTCATATTTATCCCTAAGTTAATTACAAGAGTATTTTCTCGTCATATTCTGATTCTTGTTGGCAGCATTCAAATCACACTACCATGCAGAGATAGTGCAAGCAATATCTTCCAATTTGTGTAAGGACAAGTAAATGCCTTTTTTAAAAGACAATACTGTGTATGTTCATGAATAGTACTGCTTCCCTGACTATAACATGCAACCCTGAAAGATCTGCTCTTTCTGTATCAAGCTTGCAGCTACAGGTTTTCCAAATGCATCAGGTGGCTGCCACAGTTAAAAAGATTAATTAAATTTGAAGTGCACAGAGGGAGGAAAAGACAATCGAGTGTCGGGAAATGACAACACGGCCAACTAAACGACTGGCTAGCAGAAAGCAGACCCCACAAGGAAGGATTCCATGGAGAGGCCTGAGGGTGAGATGTTCTGAGGCAGAAGAGCAGATGGCAGGCAGACTGTGGAAGTCAAATCCGTTAGATGAAGGCAGTAGAGAGCAGTACAGGATAATGCTTTGGGTTCAGGGACAGCACAGGAGTAGGCACTTAGCAGGAAGGGTGCAGAAAGACAGTGGGTCCCCAGAGAGAAAAAAGAGCGCGAGATGCGCAGGCAATGCGTCGGGAGTTCCGAAAGACAACCTGCAGCACAGCGGGATGCTGTGCGACCGCACTGCCTTTTGATGGAGTAGCCCAGTCACGACTCGCCTCCTGACGGCACGAACCTGTACATCCCTCCGCTCACGGCTCTAGGCCGCGTCCCTTTCGAGAGCCGCGGCGGACGAGCCCGTGCCGGGAGGCGGGCCCGTCTCCATGGGGCCCGAGGCGCCACCGTTAGAGGGCCGCAGCCGCTCCGCCCACTCGCGACTGCCAGCCGCTTTCTCTGCGGCCCCGCTCAGGGAGGCAGCGCCGGACCCGTCTGGCTCCTCTCTTGCTCAACTATCCGGCGTTTCTCAGTTCCTCGCATTGCATTCACTTCCAGGAACGCGGCAGTGTATTCTCTCCTCCTCACATTCTCCCCATTCCATCCTCTCTACTCTCATGCAGCAGCCTCTTCGCTGCATAATGGGAGCACGAGCTCTTTTGCAGTCCCGGTCTCGTTCGGTAAGACCCCCTTCTCCCAAAACAAGTACAGCTAATACTTGTCCCATATTCTCAGATCTTGCTCTTTCGTTCACTTGTCTTCCTATAAATTTTGTTCATCCAGTTGTTTAGTATTAAACAATTACTCCTTAGCATAGATCAGGAAGGAGACGGCCTCTTTCAAATACAGCCCTTAGGGACGTGAACAAACCTCCCATCCTCTCTGAACTCCCACCGCATCATGTGGAAAACTTTACAAAGCTTGTAAAACAAACTCAGGCCAACTGTAACACGAGGTCATGCAGAACAGATAGATACATTCTGCTACCAAGGCCCTTAATTATTAAAAACTGTATCCATCAACTAAACTGCCTTACACTGTCTAGGTGAGACAGAGGAAGATGTAACACGTAAAGCAGGTCTAAAGCACGATTTTCCCTCAGTCACGCTAGATGACTTGCTTGTCTGGAAGTCATGAGGCAAACTTCCTGTAATGTTCTGTCACTCTTCTGTTTTTTCTAGATCATATAAACAGCTTTTGCCTTCCAGAAACTGGAATGCTGCACCTAAATGATACCTGAAGTACACTAATTTAGAGAAGATAGAGTATTATCAGTAGTTCTTATGTATTTTTCCTTATGTCATCAGAAGAGAATTGTGTGTCCTAGCCCCATACCAGTTATAGAAAGAAGAGGTTTATTTTCACCAGGAACTATTAATGAAAATTAGAATTAGAACTAACACTTTGACTTTTGAAATAAAGCAAATTCCATTTAGCTTATTATAATTTCAGAATACTGCAGCTGTTAAAGGGATTTAGTTCATTTATTTGTATGTATCAACTCTGGTTTAAAATACATTCATGAAAATTGGCTTCAAACGGTTTTCTACATCTGAACACAAAGAAATTATAGTGAAAGTCCCAGAATAATTTATATTCTGCAGTGGGCCCCTCAGAGCACTCATCAGAATCAGCACATATTAGGCAAATGTCTAAATCCACACAACATTCTGACTGCTGATATTATTTACATCTTTATATTAGCCATTGCCTAACCTACCAACAGCATTATCTTTTGCAACCCTTCCTCACTCCTGCTCCCCCTTTCAAATTAGCTGTCTTCGTCCCTCAGCAGCCTCTAGTCACGTAGTTAAAGGCATGTTAGTTCCCCAAATGAGTAATTGATGGCTTCCAGTGATTCAGTAGTGCCTCAAACAGATAAACATTAATGGTGAGTAAAAAAGACTACAGTCTACACAATGTCAATTCAGAGATTGATGCTGAAACCTGAATACACCTAGTCTGCTAGCGGATGGCTTAAATTCAGATAACAGTGGACAGTCAAAAACTGGTTTTACTAGTCTTTAAGATTAGCAGCATCAGTCTTATAGGTTGTATGTTATCTACTCAAACCACATTGCCTTGCTCATCTTCACACACGAATGCAGTGAATCCTTAAGCATGTACAAATGGGTACTATTCTTTACCAAAACTGAACAAATAGCCAATGAAAACATAATGTGCAAGGAAAAGAAAAAAAAAAAATTCTAAGTCATTGAAAGCGCTTCTGTTCCTGCCTTGGTATTATGTGATTTCAGCAAATAGGTTTTAAAATACTGGAAGCTACAAATCTGTGCAATATCATAGTTCTCAAAAGACAATATTGCTTTCTACCTATCCTTTTCTAGCTAGAACTCTACCCCTGTGTGTCTCCACATAGGTTATAGGAATAACAGAATCATTTAGGTTGGAAAAGATCCTTTTCCAAGATCTTCTAGTCCAACTGTTAACCTCCAGGGATGGTGACTCCATCACTTGCCTGGACACACCATTCCAATGCTTGGCGATCCATTCAGAGAAGAGATTTTTCCTAATACCCAATATAAAGGTCCCCTGGCACAACTTGAGGCCATTTCCTCTTGTTCTATCACTTGTTACCTGGGAGAAGAGACAGATGCCCACATTGGTACAATCTCCTTTCAGGTAATTGTAGAGAATGATAAGGTGTCCCCTGAACCTCCTTTTCTCCATGCTCAGTCTGTCCAGCTCCCTCCGCTACTGTCCTTCAGACTTGTGCTCGAGACCCTTTCCTAGCTCTGTTGCCCTTCTCTGGACACGTTCCAGCCCCTCAGTGTCTATCTTGTCATGAGGGGCTGAAAACCGAACACCGGATTTAAGATGTGGCACCACTCCCCTACACACTGGATTGTGTGCTAGAAGCACACAAAAGAGTGGAGCACTTACTCCTAAATTTCCTAAGCCCCAGGTAGCTATAGGAGTGGTACTTTCTGTAGTGCACTTGAGAATCCCACCACAACTTTCATTGATGCTAAATAGCAATATCAGCACACATTCAGTTTTATAATCCAACATTTGTATGAATCACAGTTGAGTAACAAGAGATTAATGCAGAAAGCTCATTCCGTATTGACGTAAAAGGAGGAGTATGTTATAAAATCATATTTGCAGAGAGTGCTCCCTTGGTAAAGGATGAGGAGGGAAGCCTGAGGGTTGTCTGCAGAATGCACAATATCACACTCAAAATTACTAAGAAGAAAACAACGAAGCGTGGAAACTCTTTTAAGAGTAATTCTCATGGAAGGAGACAATGAAGAAACTGTGATCGCTCCCGGGAAAACAGAAACGGCACCACAGAACAAACCTCAACCGCATAAACCCATTCATAAGTTGAAGTCCACTGCTCGGGTCCTGTTCCTCCGGACAGACAGTGCAGCATCCACGTCGGCAGCATCCAGCCCTGCCTTGCACTCTGCGCAAGCAGCGCAAAGCTCGTGCTGATGCCTTATGAGGCCCCGGGGCCGCGCTCCGAGCTGGCGCCGGTGGAGCCGCGCTGCATGCGGCCAGGGCCCCTGCGCGGCAGAACCTGTGGCGGAGGGAGAGTCACCGCGGCGGCGATAGGACCCAGGGCGCGGCCCCGTGTGGCAGGGCGGGGCGAGCAGCCACAGACCCGCCGCGCGGGAGCGCTCCCCAGCCGGAGGGACCAGACGGGCTGGGGCGAGTCTACGTGGGCACACGGGGAAGAGCGGGCTGCGGTCCGGCGCGAGCACGGACATCCTCACGCTGAAGAGCGGGACGTGACTCAGGTACTGAGGTGGAGCCGTCGTGCGTGATGTTTCGGAGTGCTTACCTGGCGCACAGGGACGAACGCCGTGGGGAGCGCTGGGTAGGGGGGGTCCGGAGCCGGGTGAGCCGAGTCCAGAGCGGCGGGCTGACCGAGGGCGCTTCTCTGCACGGGCCTCTCCAGGCCAGCGGATGCGCCCCAGCGCCGCCCAAGCTTTGGGCAAAGCGCGGCGTAGGAGTCGTGGGTTCACCCCTTGTCCAGAGGCTACGCTTGGCGCCGGTGGGGACGTGGGCACGACGCCGACTGTCCTCGCACCCCTTGGCACCACTCCACGAGGGTCGGCGGGGCGCTGTCCCGCCGGCTGCGTTTCTCCTTGCTTATAGGGCCACGCGGGCGCACCTCTTCGTCGGGAAACCCGCGTTGCCGTATGGGTCGCCCAACGCCCTCAGCGCCACCGGCCTGCCAGCGCTGTCCGGGCGCTGAGCGGTGCCGGCCACAGAGCCCCGCTCCGCCTGCTACGAGAGAGCGCTGCCCCGGGCTTCCCCTCTGGCAGCTGGGTCACGCCTAGGCGCGCAATGCTGCCGGCCCGAGGGCACGTACAGTGCCACACCGGTGGCTCGTAGGACACCCGCGAGCTCGGGCTTTGTTTCCGCCATTCGTGGCCTCATACTGTTACTGGGGGATGAGGATTTCCGCGAAAGCCTTGCTTCCGCGGTCCCTTCGCTACTGCTCACCTCCTGTTTCAGTGTCGAGCCCCAGGACGTGTTTCGGAGTTCCTTGTCATAGCGGTGACGGTTCAGGTCTGTCAGAGCGAGCGACGACTCTGAGGGACTGTGCCCTCATAAGGGCATCGTCGCAGCCCCGAGCATGAACTGCGTTACTCGATTCAGCAAGCACACTAAGAACGGTGGGCGCCCGGGCGCGGAGTCTCTCTCGTCTGCCTGAGCATCCAGGCTCAAGCGACCCAAGCACACCCCGGGAGCCGTCTCGGCTGAGGGCTGCGCGGGCTACGTGCCCGCCCCGGAGCGCCGCGCGAGCGGTCGTGGCCGTGGCGGCGTCGCGACCGCCACCATTGTATTCCCAACTCCTCTCCCACTCCCCACCCCATCCCACGCGATGGTCGTCGCAGCCCCTCTCCATNTTTTTTTATGCTGCTCACAATCCACCTGGAGGGGACTGCGACTTGCCTTCTAAGCAATTCCGTGGAGAGAAGAAAAAGCACACAAAAGTGGAGTTGAATTTCAGTAATTCAGTTTCCTCACAGGTGCAGACCGTTAGCACTAGTGGAAATGCACTCCACTTGGGCAAACCGTACAATTTAGGATATCACAGAGTAAAGTCATGTACTGTTTGCAGTGTTTATTTCAGAAGAAGCAGTGTGGCAGCCGTTTTAAAATGTAAATCAGAATCTATTCGTACAGTACACCTCTTGTGGTTCAGTCAGAAGTATAACTCAAGGTATACTATAGAAATAAAAAAGTGACGTTTAAATTGTGACTGAAGTGGCAATTCACATATCTCAACGTATGACAACCTATTATGCAGCTGCACTGTCCAAAGTGATTGTGTAAAAGGACACCTCTGAGCCAGACAACCTTTACTCACTATATTCAGCTGCATGTGCTTACCTAGCTTGAGATACAGTGCATGTGCATGCAAGCGCTTTATTATTAGGGTAGTTCCATGGTATTCTGCAAAAATAAACACAGATGCCCAGCTGGTGACAGGATTAGACCCTTAATTAATGTTTATCTAGCTCCATCACTTTTTTGTTTTATACTAAACCATAAAAGGACACTTATTCACTATAAGCAATTTTCAAGCATTTCTGTTTTTTTAAAGCTTCAACACATTGCAGTCATCATAGCTGCAGGGCTGAAATTAATTTTCATGATACACAAAAATTAATTGTAAGTTGTTCCTAAATACAGTTGGGATGCTGCAACTTACATTTTTGAAAACATGTGGAAAACAGTCAGGTAATTGCAATATAACTGAAGGCATGTTTGTCACTTTTCTGTGTGAACACAGAAAAGACATGCTCTCAGGTGTTAAGGTGCTGCTGTGATGCTGACATGAAGAGCTTACGATAATGGATGTGGTGTAAAAAACCCCACAGAATTCTAGCAAAATAAATTCACTTCTCCAGAAACTGGGCATTTGATATGGATACAATAACTCTGGAGGTCAACCATGGTATTGTAGTAAGACTAGTATATTTGTTTTCCCAAATTATATAAAGAGTGGGGTTCTAACATTGTCATGATATAAAATAAAACAAGCAAATAAATAGTCACGACTTTTCCTACAGAGCACTTTACCCAGGTAATAGAATTTAGACTGGTTAGTGTTATCTGCTACACATAAAATTGCAGTGTGAATTTACTGTCAGTGCAGTCTGCTAATCACTTGTGATGAATGTTACTCACTGTGCAGCAGCAGTGAACAGTTAAGATGTTTTGAGGCTAAATGGGGACTGGAGAATTATTATTAGTCAAGATCTGGTATGGAGCATCACTTGCAGCTACAGACAGCACGGAATTATCCTAGGAGTTCTGAGAGGGAGATGAGAGAAGGCAGGAAACTGGCAAACCCTTAAGAAAGGCAGCAGATCTGGAAAATTGTCTCAGTTGAAATGGAGGAGGCCAAAATGGGACAGCGGCAGTCACTGGTGGGCCTTGCAGGGAGGACAGGAGGTCAGGATAGGCATTGGTAAATATGGTAGTGATTTTTTAGGGAACAAAAGTTTGTAGCAGCCTTTGGAATGAACATATAATTCAACTGGCTGATATTTAGGCAAGTAAGCCACAGAAAATGTACTTGTGGGTTATATCAGTGGCCCATCTAAATGGCTTCTATGAGGTACCTGATAAAATTAAAATCTGTGATTTTATTGTAATTGATCTGTAATTAATCCGTTGTCATAAAATCTGATTTAAAGATATATGCTTTTGTACTTTAGAGAATCAGGAAGGAGTTAAAGTCATGCTGAATAGGTAGATGTCAGTGATGTCAACACAAAGGGTAGTTGCTCTTTATGTAGAAGGCTATCATAAGGGTCTGGGGTATATTAAAATATGTTTTTTTTCAGGAATCATTTCATGAAAAAATTTAGTAGAGTTGGTTAGTCTTAGGAATCCTCACTTAAAACCAAGAATAACATGCATATTTTGTTTAGCCTGCTTAGATTTTAATACCCTTGGGCAAATACAGGAGGTTTCTAACTCCTATTACGACAGTATTGAGCAATCTATGCTTTTCAATGTATTCATATCGCCAACATCCTATAAAGAGAGAATCATTATTTTCTTTGTTTCACAGATAAGAAAACTGAAGGAGGATGTCTACATTGCTCAGCTTAGACCATCTTCCCGATTTTGTAGTTATACATTTCTCAAGTGGGTGGGGTTCCAGACTGAAGTCTAGGCTGAACTGGGTTCCCTGCTTGGAAGCTTATGTTCTATTTTTGATAACCATCTTTTATTTGTATCATAAAAATTCAAGGCTGTGTAGATTTCAGCCACAGTTAAAAGAAATTAATTATTCTTGAGAATTCTTGAAATTAATTCTTTCTGAGAACAGAAAATTCTCAAGCAATATAGCTCAGTGTACAGGCTCATAAATGTCATTCCTACCCATACTGCTGACCATGAAGTACAGCTATTTTGCCAACAAGAATATTGGCTAAACACAAATAATAGATTCTTGCCATTTCTAGCTGCTCCTTTTTATAATACAAATATTCTCCTTTTATATACATCACTCCAGAAACCACACAATCACACTGCCCATGATGCTACCTAATACCCCCCATAGTCTATATTAGTTTCCATGACAACAAGACAATATCAGGAAGATGAAACCCCAGATACTATCTTTATTTTACACATTACCAAAGCAAAAACCCATTCATGACAGAAGGAATCTGGAATAAATACTGACAATACTATCATGTCTGTTGGGGAGATATGAAATGGAGCCACAGCCAGTCAAATGTAATCCTTTGCCATTAATAGGGCTGTGCTAGCAAAAGCAGAAAGCAAAGCAAGCTGTTGCAATAGTTAGGCAGTAGCCTCCTGTCTTAGTAGGCTTTAATAGCATCCCAGCACTGTAGTGAAATCCTAAGTAAAAATTTTGCCTGTGGAGATCAACTACAAGCCTACCTTTTCTAAAGGTGGTGCCCCTTGTTTGTACATTTCATACAGAAACCTCTGCAGTACTTCCTTATTATTTCTTAAGGAGGTGAACATAGTCTTAGCCTAGTAAGACACAGCACAACAGGATGAAGTGCATCCTTTGCTGTGTTTATGGAGACAGAGTTCATTTAGTCCTGGTTAATGGTATTTTTATTTTGATGTGTTAACATGAACAACCAGTGAACAAAACCAGATGAATAACATTGATTGTAGAAGTATAGAGTGGTTTGGGTTGGAAGAAACCTTAAAGTTCATCTTGTTCCAACCTGCTGCCATGGGCAGGAACACCTTCCATTAGGCCCCGTTGCTCCAAACCCCGCCCAACCTGGCCTAGAACTCTCCCAGGGATGGGACAGCCGCAGCTTCTCTGGGCAACCTTTGCTAGGGCCTCATCACCCTGAAACGAAAGAATTTCTTCCTAATACCTAATCTAAACCTACTGTCAATTTGAAACCATTCCCCCTTGTTCTATCACTACATGCCCTTGTAACAAGTCTGTCTCCAGCATTCTTGTAGCCACTTCAGGCACTGGAAAGGTACAATAAGGTTTCCCCAGAGCATCCTCTTGTGCAGGTTGAACACTCCAAATTCTCTCAGCCTTTCCCTTTAAGAGAGCTAGTGTTGATGCATGTGTGTGCAAATATGAACCACTCTTAAAAGGATGGCACTTGAGGATCTGGTGTGCTGGTTTATGGTGATTTTTAGCCCAATGTGGTAGTAGGCCTGATGTAAAGAAGAGTAAATGGATATTACTGTATGTTTCTCTGTAGGCCTATTTTTATTAAATGCTGGAAAGTAGGCCAGGCTCCCTCACATCAGCAAGTCTTGCTCTTTCATCACAGCAAAACATTAAAACCGTTTTAGAGACTGTTCCTCATGGCAAAGATGTATGTTCCGTAAGGCAGGTTCAACAGAATGTGTCTTTTACAGGATGACTAGCTCTGCTGGGCATGGAGCTCAACAGCTCAAGAACAGAAAGGAGGATGTTTCCCTCTCCTGTGTGAGCTCCGGGCTCCGGCAGTCGCGGTTGCGAGCGCTGGGCGGGGGTCCGACCCGGCTCCGCCCGCGNCGAGGGTCGGAGAGCGGGCGGGGAATGGATCTTCCTCCGAGCCGAGTCCGCACCAAGCTCGGTGCGCCGGGTGCCGAGTTGACTTCTATCCCCTCGAAAAGGCTGGACAGTTCTCTTTTGGAAGGAACAAGCGTGTTGCGGAGTAGTTCTTAACGGTATTTCTTCTCAAAGCCGCTCGCCGCTTCATATAGCGTGCATGTATTTTGCTATCGGGGTTCAGCACTGTAGGTCTGTAGAGGTTGCCTTTTTAACAACTTTGCTGTAGACGCAGTAAAGGAGACTGGCCCAGCCTGCGTGCAGAGCTGAATGCTATAAAGTACTGAATGTCTCCATCTATCACTGTATAAGCAGTCTGGAGAGATTGCCAATTGCTATTTTTCAACAAAGCATGCTCATATATTATTACTAACTTTATGTTCCTATTAGATGGGTAATGGAAACGAACAAGAACTGCCCAACCCTTCTCCCAATATTTTAAACCTTCACTCCAAATGAAATATTCTGACAACTTGGAAGTAGTGTAAGTGATAATGTTTCCTACCCGCTGAGTGCTTCAATTTTACATCTTATTCCTGTTCTTTATACATTAAAGTTCAGACATTTCCATCAGCATTTCCCGTTATCATTAATATTATAGAGTTGCCACTGTCACAGGGATTATCCTTTGTGCACTTACTCTATGCTGCCTGGTTATTGCTTTAAAAACCCAAGTCCTTATCTGAAGAATGTTTTATACCTTGCGTCAAACAAAAGCTACTGGGAAAAAGAGTTTTGAAGGCTGGACAGATCCCAGTGTTGGGAGTCTTGGCAGAGATGCATCTTAAGACTGTTATTTAGCAACTCAATGCCTGCTGCAGAAATTGCTGAGTTTGCTCAGCTATGCATTTTTACATACTCTCAGGAATCAGCAAATGAGCGATCTGTAGCCACAGACACCTCAAAGAGTAATTTTGTGGAGGTATTCTGTTTCCATTCCTGTTAAACTATTTTATGTTCTAGTTGTTTGGACTTAGGATAATTTTTTTGTTTATATTTGATTTCCAGAAAACAAGAGGTGAAGCCAATACTGTGAGGCTTAATATCGTCATATAGGCCAAGGCATTAGGACAGCCATAGTCATGGCCAGATTTATTTCTGTATCATGTGTATAAAGTTGTTTCTTACAATAAGTGGGAGTGCTGGTCTAAACACCATAGTAAATACACCCATATCAGCCTATTACAATCATGCATTTGATGCTCAGTTGTCTAGACAAGCCTGCATAGCATTGTTGTGTCATATATAGCCTGGTACTGAAATGGAGCTGTAGGAATTACGCATTTCCCAACTTACAACAATCGCTGTGCAGGCCTGTAATTGTTGCAAGCAGGAACATTCTTTACTCTGTGCAACTGTGCTTGCTCTCCTCTTTTAGGTACTACTGAAGAGAAACACTGATACAATCAATTGCACTTTAAAGAAATGGTCAATTTTTGTACACGTATTATTTAATGTTTAATGATCCTTTTTTATAGTTCTCTTTGACATTTTCAAGACTTGTGTAGAACACAGATCCTACAAAAACCTAGCTGTTCTGATGCAGTAACTCCCTTCTCTCCTCACATACAGGGACTCTTTTATGTGCATTTTCTTTGTCTTATTTACCGCACGCCTCCCTTTTAAAACCTGGCAGCATTACTGCCTAGAATGTAACATTATCATAACAAAATATTTTAATTTTTAGAAGCAAAGATGCTTATGTCTGCATACAGAAAATGTGAAAACTATGATTCATCAAATATTACTTTTTCTTACTGATCATGTAATAACAACAATGGAAAGTATTTGCTTCAGGCAGGCAGTTGTACTGAGCATTGCTGCAGTTCCTAACTCCCAACATCCACAAAACAGCTCATGGAGATTTTCATTACAGTTTAGCTTACAAACTTACTTGATGTGTGAAAAATGATAGTTCATCATCATCTCAAAAGAGATCTATCTTTTCAAGATAGCAGTGTATCAGGGCTGTACTGCTGTCCTCAGTGGGGAATAAAAAATCTGGGTGACTAGTCCACCATTTCACAGAACGCTTGTGATGCACCAGGTCTCCTAAGTGAATAGGCCAGGGGCTTCATGCAACAGGGTCTTATATAAAAAATCCTGCAGACTTTAATGTAGTAATTATTACATATCTGTGAGAGTCAGATACTTCCTGAAGTGCTGTTATGGCTTCAGTTTTTTGATGAAACAGTGATTTAGATGAAATCCAGCTCTGACTTTGAGAGCTGTGATGGGCCATTCAGTTGTGTGCATCTCATTTTCATGTATTTTTGCAAGCTTTGTAAGAACTAAACTCAAACAAAGCATAGTTCAAATTGCACTGTATCTTCAAGACTTTTATTTTAACTAGTTCCATGCCTTAGTTTTAATGGTAGTGCATTTTCATAGACACTAATTGCTTTTTGTTTCTTAGGGAACACACAAGTTTCTTCGTCATGGGAGCTGTGGTAGCTGATGATGGTCCATCAGGTGTTAAAGCCCCTGACGGAGGCTGGGGCTGGGCTGTCCTTTTTGGCTGTTTTATCATCACAGGATTCTCCTATGCCTTTCCTAAGGCAGTTAGTGTCTTCTTTAAAGAACTTATCCGGGAATTTGGCATTGGATATAGCGATACTGCATGGATTTCCTCCATTCTGTTGGCCATGCTTTATGGAACAGGTGAGTAGCAATCTGGTTTTGAAACAGTTTTATTGTGCCATGCAATTAAGTTTGTAAATCTCACAGCCATTTACAGTGTGTATCATAACTGAATATCATTACTTGTGTGCAAGTAAGGCATTCCAAAGGAGAATTACTGTTAATCACACAAACAAAAAGATTATTTAAGCCCATCCAGGTTGTAATTAAAATTACAACTCTGTAACTCAGTAGTTGCTAAAGATGATAAAAAAAAAAATCACAAGGCACGCTGAAGACAAAAAAGATTGAAGTATTTGACTACAGAGGAAAGGACATTTTTCCTGATTGGCTTGACTATATGGACAAAGTACAAAATGAGTCAGAATCACTAGGTTGGAAAGACCTTAGACCTTTAAGATCATTGATTCCAACCATAAATGTTACACTTTGAAGTCCACCAAAGAAATAAAGTGTCATAAAATCATTTGTAAAAGTTCGTTTATCTTAGCAACTGTAACTTGGTTTTCTTGCCTAGGTCCACTTTGTAGTGTATGTGTCAATCGCTTTGGTTGTCGCCCTGTCATGCTGGTGGGGGGCCTTTTTGCCTCCTTGGGGATGGTGATAGCTTCCTTCTGCACAAGCATCGTTCAGATCTATCTAACTGCAGGTGTGATTACAGGTAAGTACTACGCATTGCTGAAATGTGTTAACTTAGATCCCAGCTTTAGGCTGAAGTTTTGAATAAGTGAAAACCTGAAGCATCAGGATCACCCAGCTGGGCTTTCATAAAGATGGCAGATAAATGTGGAATTAAAAGGTCATTTATTTTGTTATGAATGTTTAATAGCGTGAAGTGTAATCATAAAGTAGAAGAATACTATGGAGGTAGAATACTTTGTGTTATCTTATGATTCTTTTGTCTGTTTGGAATAAAACTATTTTCTCTTAAGTCATGAGTCAGAGAACTGTGATTAGAGTATCTTTAACAGTGATATTGTAGGCCAGCATTAATTTTTATGTACCCTCTACTACAGGTTTGGGGTTGGCACTAAACTTTCAGCCTTCACTCATCATGTTAAACCGTTACTTTGACAAACGCCGGCCCTTAGCCAATGGGCTATCTGCTGCTGGGAGTCCAGTGTTTCTTTGTGCTCTCTCACCATTGGGGCAGATACTACAACATGAGTATGGCTGGAGAGGAGGATTCCTTATCCTGGGTGGGATGCTGCTCAACTGCTGTGTATGTGGAGCACTAATGAGACCTTTGGAGCTACCCAAAAAGTCTGAAGCTACCAAAGAGCCAGCTGAGAAGAAAGTGAAGAAAAAACTTCTGGATTTCAGCGTTTTTAAAGATGGTGGCTTTGTAATCTATGCACTAGCAGCTTCTATCATGGTGCTTGGCCTCTTTGTTCCCCCAGTGTTTGTTGTGAGTTATGCCAAGGATTTAGGGAATCAAGACACCAAAGCAGCTTTTCTTCTGACTATTCTGGGATTCATTGATATCTTTGCTCGCCCAATCTGTGGAATGGTAGCCGGTCTTAAATGGGTTAGACCACGCTGTGTCTACCTCTTCAGTTTTGCTATGATTTTTAATGGCTTTACAGATCTCATGGGTTCTATGTCTGTTGATTATGGTGGACTGGTGGTCTTTTGCATTTTCTTTGGCATTTCTTATGGAATGGTAGGCGCTCTTCAGTTTGAAGTTCTCATGGCAATTGTTGGTACACAGAAGTTTTCCAGTGCTATCGGTTTAGTGCTCCTGGCAGAAGCTATGGCTGTTCTGATTGGGCCACCATCAGCAGGTAAGTATGCCATTTAGTTGATAATTCAAAATTGTGTGCATTGCATCCATTTACACAAAATGTAAGGGAGCTGAGAAAAAGATGTGAGTCATTCAAGAAATGCAGACTGTGCTAGTGTTGCACGTTTCAAAGGCTTTCTGCAGTTACACTCTGAAATAGTCAAAAAAAGGATGGAATGAACCTTTTCCCTCTTGGATCTATTTCAGGATTGGTTAAATTGTCATCTGCAAATTTAACTGCTGCTATTTCCCTTCTGAAAGCCTGCGTTGAACTTCTTATTGGTAGATAGCTGACTGGGATTCAGAATATGGAACCTGTCAATTTTCTTTGGGAAATACTAGGATATATTCTCTATAGCCACAGTAGATTTGGAGGAGGAAACAATATCTGAAAGAGGACTATAAAACCGCACTGATATAAGGAAGGTAGAGTGCTTCTATTGAATGTCTTACAACCCCAGAATAAGGGGACATGACAAAATGGTAAACTCCATTAATTTGAAGTCAAAATACAAATTAATTATTTATCAAAGAACACACATTTTACAGACTCCGAACTGAAAGACACTTTCTGTCCCCAAACCTACCATGTCACTGCTATAAAATGTTTACTGTTTATATCAGACACTAAAAACATCAAGTATTTTTATTTTGACAGAACCCCCTTCATGGGAAAACCAGTACTATACACTACTTTCTCCGATCTTCAGGTTTGGAGAGGCACTTTCTTCATATCCTCTTACGTGTTCTTTCACATCCACTAAGTCTTGTGATAATTTACTTTTACCAGTGTCAAAATCAGTCAGTTACTCCAGACTGACTTTCGATGAAGATTTGCATTTTAAGCAGACAATGCACTGCCCATGTAGAAAGCTAAATGAGATTGGGAGCAAGAGAATAATGATGATCAGATCATGATAGAGGTGATACAGATCCCATCTATGGATGCACACATTTTTATCTGAAATACAAAACACATGTTTGATCTCTTGCATCTGAAGGCAAGGCTGGTTTTATTTCAGTTGAACTCCATGCCTCTGTGTGTGCAGTGGAGTATGTGCTTTGGGATCTCATGTAATGTCAGTGACTGTTAAACTGAACTGAAATAATTAAGAAATATTTTGTTATAAACTTGTTTAAATCCTATTTCAAAAAACTTGGTTAGGTAGTCATGGTGATTCTAGACAGGCGAGTCAAAATGTTTTAAAAAAGCAAAAAATATTCACTGCACGATAATCATTTTTGTTTATTACCTGGAATGTTGCCTTTTTCAGGAAAACTCCTGGATGCAACGGGGAGGTACATGTTTGTTTTCATTATTGCTGGAATTGAAGTTACCACTTCAGCCCTTGTGTTGGCCTTGGGAAATTTCTTCTGCATTAAGAAAAAATCAGAAGAACCACATATAAAAGAAGAAGCATCAGAGAGAGAGGAATTAAACAAATCTGAAAACAAAACTCCTGAAGATGCCAAGCTGGACTCTATTGAAGTGGAGCAGTTTCTGAAAGATGAGCCTGAAAAAAATGGCGAAGTTGTAACTAACCCAGAAACATGTGTGTGAGCATGACAAGGAACTGAAAAGTGTTTAGGAAAGAAAGATTTTCAACACTATTTATTTTAGAAACAGAAATAGTTTAGGGCAGGGCCATCTGATTTAGTAATTGCAGACTAGTCAGCTCACCATGTCTCTTTGGAAGCTGATTAGCTAGACAACATCTTCCTGGAAAATTAGCTTTATCGGTAAAAGGTGGAACATTGTGGTTACACATTTCATGTAAACTAAAAAGCTTTTATGAACACAATTAGGCTCTTGCTATGCATCACCAGAAACTGCTCACTTGGAAGATACAGAAAAAGCATATTTTAAGAAAAGTGGAATTATATGTATGTTTTCAGACAATATTGATGAAATTGCTGTATTGTGTGGCTAAATATAATTTCCCTATATTCTCTGTGAAGGGAAAAGAGTTTGAGATGGATGAAAATCTCAGGAACTTAAAGGTCTCCAAGAGGTTTTTGAATTTCTTACCTTTTTAGATTTTTAAGATTAATTGTCTCAGCTCTAATTTAATTTTGATAATATCTGTAACTTTGATTTATGTAAATGCATTTCTGCCTAAACCTGTAACCTTTGCAATTATCATCTGGAAATCCTGTTTTTGGAAAGGCACATTACAGATAGTGTCCTCAGCAGATCACATTAAGTGGTATTCCAAGGTAGTACTAAAAGAAAAAAAATGAGCAGAAGGGATCTTGACAGACCTTAAGCAAACAAAATTAGCCCACAATTCCATATACTGTTTTCAGTAAAATTCCCCTCGAGCATTGGAAAACATTACAAGTAACACGGAGAAGATGATTATTAGATTTAGTAGAACATGGAGAAAATGATTATTAAGTTTCCAGATGACCTGTAGAGTGGGTAGACTTAGGGAAGAGACTGAACTACTTTGAAACATGTTAGTTATCCATAAAATGCACTGTTAGCATTTTAAAATAGGAAGGTTTAACATGTTTGGTTTTGAGATTTTTTTCTTCCCTGTTTATCCCACCTCCCTACTCTCTGACTTAATCTGTGGAAGTTTAAAGTGCCATTCTTGCTGTTTGAGGAAACATGATAGAACTGTTCATCATTTTTATGATGACACAGTATTGAGTAGAAAAGGAAGGCAAAAGGAAGGCATTCTTTTTTTTCCACCCAAAACCACTCCAGAAATGTAATTATGTAATTATAAAATCATGCCACTGTACCCCACCACTCAAATCTGCTTATAAAAAGCTGTCTAGGCTTTGTAACTGCAGTAAAAATCTTCAAAAGAGACTAACTGTTAAAAGATTCCATTTTCTTATTGGTAGCAAAGGAATACTGGCTTTTGGGTGCCAAAATTGTTCTTCTTAGTAACTGAAAACTAGAAGACCCTAATCCCTTAAAATCCTAATCCCTCAGTATCCCCTTTAAAATTTTAACAGAAACAAAGTGCCAAAAGCATGAACCATTCTCTAATGAACTATCTCAGATACCAGCTTCCATTTTGAAAGTTTCTTCAAAACGGTTTTGCATTGTTAGGACAACCTTACACAAAAATTGGAAAGTTAGAATCATAACTTTTAAAAGCAATGGATGCTGCACAGAATAAACTGTTTTTATATCCTATGTAGTGCATTACTGTAAAGTCTTTTATTAATTTAGTAGCAGCAGTTGTAGCGAATGACATTTCCCAGTTGTAACAGCTTACTTACTGAACTTACTGAACAAACTCCAGTTTGCTAAAGACTAATAAATTGGTACTTGAAACACAACACTGATAGGTCCAGAAGGCAAGAGAAAAATTAAATCCACAGAGCAATTCATCCAATCCTTGGAGACTCCTTCAGATGATACATGAAGGCCCGATACAGCTTTCAGATTCCAGTTCCCTGTTTCAAAAAAAACAAACCTAGAAACCTTTCCAAAGGTGAATTCAGATTTTCAGCCATTTTAGTCTGTGTGCTTTGATGTCTGGATTTCTTTGCTAGATGATGCTACACTGTTACCACAGAACTAAATGGTTTTTTCTTTGATCTCAGGTTTTGGTGCAATTTTAAGTTTCTGTACATTCTGCAAATGTCTACACTGCTTTATATGTGACAGAATGTAATTTGTGCTGATCATACTGACTTTCCAGACTATGTTTCATTTTCCATACGTAACACTTTTAAGGTTAAGCTGGAAACAAGAAGTTTGATGTTGCAATTTTATGTGATTTGAGACAGAAGAGGAAGTTAAGAAGACAAGGAGACACGTTTCAACTAGAAACCATAAATAATCTCGTAAGTAAAACTAGCATTCACAGAAAGGCCTCATTTGCCTATACAGAAAAGTTATTTTCTTCGACTCAAAGATCAATCACTCTGACTGGGACTGCGAATGCTCTTGTACTGTTTTCAGAACAGATCTACCAATGGCTTGCAGTATTTATGACAGTAGATGTTTGGTGAATGAGACTGGTCAAATCACAGGACTCCTTTATTGACTGTGAGGGAAAAAAGGGTTAGAATTTAATTAACAAAGCAGTTTTAAAAGCTGTATGAGCAGTGTAAAATCTTTAATCATTTTAATTACTTACAAGAAGCATCAATACAAAGGCAAGAAAACCCTAATGTAGCTCTCTTGGCAACATCAAAAGTAGCAGGGTTGAGAGTACTTCAGAGTTCTACAGACAATTAAGCTCCTTGCTCTCATTCTGTCTCAATCAAGGCTATCACCCAAGTGTGTACTAGCCCTCCAGTCCTCCTTCTGTTCAGCTGCCCTTATCTTCTTGGAAAGAGATTTGTTATACTGATGGGAAGGAAACCACCATGCCAGATCCCTAGGCTGGACACCTGCTGGCCAGTGTACTAGATGTGCTGAAGCATTTATCCAACTGTTCCTATTGACATGGCCACAAAGGCCTTCACATTAATCTCTTGTTTTATAGACCTCTCTCCTTCCTCCCCAATGTGTTAAAAAACCAAACCAACCAAAACTTAAACCCCACAAGCAGCTGGTCCTTAGGTTCCCAGTACTGTGCAGCCAGGCTCCTTTTTAACTCTGCCTATTGTAAATATTTCAATACACTGATAAATACAAAAAATATGTAATTTATTTATTTAAAAGGAATGAATTTAGAATATCTCCAGGTATTTTGGTACTGTATTTCTTTAATCTCAATACCACTAAGATGTCCTTAAGAGCAGTCTGCGAGATGTGCTCGTCCATGTATTTTGAGGATGTATATGATCGAAGGCGTAAAGCATTCCTGCAGAAACACTGATTGCTCAGGGTCACAGGCAGAACAGTTTCATGCAATATCTACCAAGAAGAACCTTTGTTCAACCTTCACCGGATTAAAATTTTGTGATTTGAAAAAAGGGAAAAGGAAAAGGAAGGGAATGTAGGTAATCATGCAACTGATGCCAAGCATCCAAAGATTATAGTTTATTCCTGCATCATACACTATTGAAACAAATGTAGTTTCCTTAGACACAGAGTTCATGACTATATCTAAGAAGTCTGAAAAGTAAACCAAAAAGACAGATTTCAGAGGCTATTTCTCTGAAAGTAGTGAATGATCTTTTACCCTGCAGGCTAGCAAAATTTATAAAGCATTTTGGGTCTTCATACATTCTATAAATTGTGTACTGTAGGATTTATGGTCAAAATATTGTATAATTGATTATGTAATGGATCTTAGGAAAATAAGGGCCTGTTGCAAGATGAAATGTGTATAAATGCCAGTAATACACAGAGACTACATTAAAAAGTATACTTATGTTTGCACATATGTATTTACATATGTATGTGTACTTTGCATAAAATACGCAGAAGACCCGCAGGAGTATGTTTGAGAGAGTTTGCCCATTTATTAGACAATAAGCAGAGTTAAAATTATTTTCTTCCTCTTATACAAAGATGTTTGCTTTTTAAAAAATTCTAAATTAAATATTTTGTAGCCATTTGGAGCCTAGAAGACCTCAGCAGAACTAGAAGTCTTAAAGTGATGCAGCTATCTGTTTCAGGCTAAGCCAGTTCCCTAAAGACTTGAGATTGTATGAAGGTATGGTGTAAAGGATGGGTGAGATCCCTAATATAAATTCCATCCACACAAACGTGTATTAGGCAATGTAGAATCATTCTGTAAAAATAAATTAAACCATTTCCCTAATCAAGCAACCAAACTCCAAAATGAAAAAGCAAAATTCACATATGCACCTTTGGTACATCCTCAAGAAAATGTTTAGTTTGGTGGAAAATCATAAACAGAAGAATTTCAGAATGCGAACTCTTAACATGTTACAGTGGTAAGTATTGTGTATGTCTTGCATCTGTGTCTCTCTGCCACACTTGTCTTTAGGATTACAGGATTAGGATTAATCCTTTAGGAATACACTTCAATTTTGTGCAAGATGACATTTTGTTTCTTGCTAAGGCACTTTAATGTAACATGTATATTTATACTCAGATTTTTTTCCATGCTTTTCTAGTAAACTGTTGCAAATGTAGTGAATAAATATGTGATTGTCAAAAACTGTGGGTTTGAGAAAATAAGCTCAGAAAAAAATAACACCCCAATATGGACATTTGGCTTCATTTGCAAATGCCTATTAAACAGCTACACAGGGACAAGAGTGTTTATAGGAAGAGCTGACACTTAGCTGACATGCAGCCAGAATTTAATGTGGACAAGGGGATTTCTTTTGCCGTGACTCATAGTATGGCCAATTCCAAAATGGGTATGTGCTTCTACAAATGATTCTGAAGACTATTTTAAAACATCATCTAATTTAAAATAACAGTGATTAGTTTTGTGCTGTGCAAAAAATACTAATGTTCTCCTGTGAATAGCGCTCCAGGCTTTGTTTGCAGTTACAGTTTTACGAACTGTCGTGACTTATAAAGACCAAAATATTTTGAATACCGACGCGCCAGCAAGCTGTCTTTACTGTCAAGTGATGCTCTTTTAGAACTTGAAAGCTCCTAAGAAAACACAGTCTAGGAATACAATTATGTTGTGGTTTTTTTGTCTTCTATGGTATCTCAGCTAGGACTGGCATCTCAAGGTATAATCTCAAGGCTACACCCAACTGAAAATTACAAGCTCTTACCTACTTGTCCTAAATTCTAAGTATCTCTGGGAAAAAAAATCTTTGAGAAACCTCTCTAAGCTCACCTTCAAAAGTTTCTCTGTATATCTACACTGAAAAAAATCATAGGTCTAGTTTAGGTAAGCTCCCCCCATGTGTGAATAAATACATGACTACCTTTTCAGTTTAATTACACTGGCAAGATCTAAGGTGAAATCAAATGCTTTGCCACCATAATGGCCAAATCAAGCCATATGCTGCTACAGGAATTAATGTTGCTGTGTGGACTAAAATGACACAACTTATTAGCATGTAGTCAGCCCATTCCTGTGACAGAAAACCAGAGTTTATTTTCCCTGTGGTTCTCTTTGTGCCTGAAAGAAGGAAGTAGGGCCATTCACTCTAGGGGAAAATGGGCTCAACCTGTTGCACAGCTATTGTTCCCTGTCGCTGGACCTGTTGAAGAAAGTACGCTTCTGCTTGTGGAGGAGCAAACAACCTTGACAACAGCAGAGGCACTGTGTATGAGAAGCAACAGCTTTGGATCAGATTGTTTTAGCAGCTTTCTCAATGCTTCTGAGATAGAGCTCATCTTTGTGCCAGTAGAAAAAGGATGTATCTACTAAAGAGCATTAAAATGTTTATGCTCTTAAAAGCGTTTTGCTAGTGACATGGTCTGCGAGATCAGCAGTCCTATATTTGTCTGAGAATGTATGGCTAATTAGAGTAGAAAGCTACTTACCTCTAGTTATACACTGTTAGTTCCTTGATTGATCTCTGTATTTGCTTCGTCATGTCAGCAACATTTCAGGTTGGCAGCCTTCCTCACTACTCCCAGATAAATACTTCAGAACATTAAGAAAGGATAGCTCTTGCTCTTCTGACTTTTCATCTACTACTCTTTCAACAGCTTAAAACCTTTCACAATAAAGCTTTGAACCCAGTGAAGAAGTATATCCAGATTTTAGTATTTAAAACTCTTAAACAGCAAAAGACCTTTTGAGTCTTGTTGAAAAATATGCCTTAAGATCCATTGCTGACATGTCAGACAAACTGAAAATATATTTTTTTGGCCATGAGAGCAGAGAAACACTTGCCGTTTGGGGTCTTTCAAGAAAAAGAACTGTGCATAACCTCAAATTACCCTGGTTTATCCTTTCCTTAAGGATTAAGGGAAACACCAGAAGATGTGTCCTGCATTTGTGGCTGTAATGCTTGCAGGTCTGAACCAAGCTGAGGACTATAATTAAGATTTTTTTCTTGTTATGCTCAGGACTAAGTATTTCCTTCCTACTGCATAATGTACTAAACGAATTCTTGTTTTGTTCCACATCCCACCACAACCATCCTGGATCGGGGATGTCTGCAAAGACTGTAGACTAGGGCTTAGTAATTTAGGATGATCTGCACCATTTGTCCCTTTTTCCACATTCTTCCTTGTCCATTAGGCATATGCATACATACATACATATATATATTTATATATACACACACATACCTCTCAGACCTAGATCTAAAGCATTTTGAATCAATAATTGCCCAGAATGTGATTAACAAAGAGAATTTTTAGGCAATTTTTTTGTAGATTCTGTATGTAGTTTTCCTCTCATTTTCTACTATGTCTGCCTGCAGTGCACAATGGTTTTGACAGAAGAAACAAATCATACTGGTCTTAATAGTATTAAGCAAGAAAAAAATCCACTAATGTCTAAGCAGAAGTTGTAAAGTATTAATACTCTGCAATTATCTGCTGAAAAAGTCAGTACAATTTTGCTGGTAAACACATTCTTACTGAAGACCAGGCATCTGAGCACTCTCCTTGTACAAAACTATTGACACAATACAGTATCTATACACAGGCTATACAATTAAGGTTCATACAGTCACTTAAATCTAGACATATACACATAAAATCAGTAATTGTCACTTGAGTGAATCAGAGGGAAATGTACTGTTTTTCATAACAAAGTACTGCATTCTTTCACAGTCAAATCTTTTTATTATTAACCTACCTCATGCAGTGAATTTTAGAAGTTACTGTCAGATTAAGTTCATGATGGATTATACTTTCTCACAGTCTCAAAGCTTAAATTTTGATTTCTGACCAGATGGCTCAGCACTATTAAAAAAACAGCAGCATTGTTTGTCTTTACTTGGTATTCTGTACACATGAAGTGAAGCTTTTGTAAAGCAAAAGTTAAAGAACAAAAGAAACACCTTTTTATTTAGTTATTTTAAAAAAGAAACAAAATAGTCTTGAAATCAGCATGTATGCTGCTCTAGCCAATGCTATACTCAAGGGTCTGGGACATGAAGAAACAAAGACAAATAGTTGTGCTTACAATATTTTTTCCCACTGGAAAAGGTGAGTTCATCAACATGCCTTCCTCCAAGGAGTATTTTGAATATTTTCATGAAGTTAACATGGACTATATGGACTCAAATGTTTTCTTTAAATATCTCTCTTAAAGCAGAGGATTTGTTTTCTTTTTTTTTTTTACTTGTACTTGTACAGAAAACTCAAGGACTCTGTAACCATTCAAGATTAGTAAAACAGCAGCACAGGTGGTATTTTCCATATTAAACGCATATACACAGTTCTAAATGAAAACCATTGGAAGAAATTAAAATATCTGTCCAACTTTTAAAGACCTGCTAATAAGAAAACACAGGAGGTTCCTGAAGGTGTGTTTACCCTCAGATTATAATAGACTTTTGAGAATCACGTAGCAAAAGCCAGAATTTTATTATACAGGGCATTGCGATTAGAGCTCACTATTTTCCTTGCTTTTATCCTAGTTCCCATAAGTGATCCAATCTCAATTCCCTTACTAAACTTCCTTATCAATACCATGCATTACTTGACAAGAAAAAGCATTTATATAAAATGAAAAACTTCTGGAAAAAAAGTATCCAAACAAAAACATTTACCTTTAAACTGACAAAAAGACAAGCTTTCTGTGAGCAAAGCAATTACTGCCTTCTCTTTCTTCCTGTATACCCCAGGATGATAACTATAAAACTGTTTCACTGGAAGTTTTGGTACCAAGACAGTATCTTCAAATGTCTGCAACTGACAATACTCATTGTAGATACAGAAACCCCTTGAAAAAAGAAAAAAAAAAAAAAAGAAAAGAAAAAAGAAGAAAGAAAAAAGGTGCATAAGGCAAAGGGTAAGGATTCACTGCAAATGAGTAAGTTACGCCGAAGAAGAACAGAAGTTATTATGAATGTATTTACACAATGGGTAAAGCACACAAATACATTGGTAGTACAAATGAAGTGCTTTGAGATACTGGTTTATACACAAGTTTATATAGACAGTGTAACTATTTTCTGCATGATGGAATTTAACTACTATGAGGACAAAACCTGCCCACAAGTGAGTACAATTCTAGGAGTCTGCAGTCATCTTTTAAGTATAGTACAGCAATCTATATGGTCCAGATACATACGAAATAAAAAGGCTGCTTTTGTATGTCCCTCAAACGTTATACTATTAACCACACATATTTACAAGAAAAGCACAGTGAAGTGTAAAACTGCTCAAATGGTAGTGCACATGCCTAAAATACCAAAGTTTCTAGCAACTGAGGAAATAATTCTCTTATTCAAACTTATCAATCCATCAAATTCTCAAGCTTTTCCACTATACTCTCCCTAAATACACATTTCCCCAGTATGACCCAGGGTACACATAAGCAAATAGCTGATGTTATGAAAACATCCAAAGAAGAAGGATAATATTTAGTATGTGGACTTTTGAGAGCAGCAAAAAAGAGTTTGTAAACACCCAAATAAAACCTCAACTACTTTCCATAAAAACCTGAAGACCAATATACCTTTAAAAATTGTCTCCAGGCAGTGAAGAATTTCTCAAAATACCTAACTGTTCAAACAAAATCTCGGTACATACTTTCATTTCCAGCACAGAACTTCCCATAATGTCAGTCATAATAGTTCTGGTACTGTTCCAAGTACTGTAAGGACAGAACACATACTTTTATGAGACCATTTACAGTAACAGACAATATGAAGAATTTCCCAGATTCTATAACCAACAGGAGCCAACAACCCGAGCATGTTGCCATTCATGCCTAGATAATGACTCTGGGCATACTGAGGTTGGACATACTTAAGAATTAAATATGATATACATCTGAATTGTAAAAATTCTCAGGATTTTACAGCAAGAATAGGCTACTAAGTTTGGGAGATTTTTTTTTCTTTTTTGTAAAGAATTCCTTTTTTGAGTCTTGGCATGTAACAGAAGGCCTAAATCAATGTATTTATTTATAAACATGTTGGTACTGAATGAAACATGCAAAGTCACTGAAGACAAAGCAGTAATGTCTATTTTACACTTGTAATATCCTCCAGGCTAACCAGCCTCAGAGAAGAGGAAACAGAATTTTCCCAGTAAAAACATTTGAAAGTATGCATTCACCCAAACTAAGCAGAGAGACAGAACAAGCTTTTTAATTCAAAATCCCTCAAATGCCAGTCTTTCACTTTGTCCTTCATGTTCTTTACAAAACAAAAATTCCATAATTACAATCTCTACTATACTTAAGACTCTCCTGCAGGGTATTTAGTTATCCTCTTCTATGAAACACAGTGAGTATTAAAAATTCCTGTGCTACGCAGAAAGTTAAATGTCCAGTGTGAATGAAGACAGCAAATAGTAAAATAAACTATTAACAGTATTAAAAATTCCATGAGACAGCTGACTCAGAATAGGACAATACATGGAAGTGAACAATTTAAATAACATCAGATGGTTTTGATTCATTTACATGTTCCCTCGCCGTCTAATCTTTTAAACAAGAAATTTCAAGTCATTGTCTTTAGTTCAGGTTTGTTTGTATTCTACATTTTTAAATCAGACAAAAGCAAGAGTTCTTTACAGAGAAGTAAGCCAATAATTTTAGCAAAACGATACAAAAAATTTTCTTAAACCAAGTAAAAGATTTATAGTTACAGTAGAATAATAAAAAGGGAGTAAAGTCTGTCGCCTGTGGAGGGAAAACTAAAATGGCCGTCCAGTAACAGGCGGTGAACTCTGTAAACCATCTTTCTTTTCCAGCCCTGTTACCACAGGGTTCTCTTAAGGTCAACTGGGTTTCTGGCAAAAGCATCCTGTAATGGTAGCTGCTGGAGTCTCTGCATGTTCCTCCAAGCGCCTTTTAGGTCACATGGAGAATGCAAATTTCTGCTCAATTTTAGGGTATATTTGCTAGTAAAGCCATTGGTAACACGGGAGATCAGCCATGCATTATTGCCCTCCATGGCAAAATAATTTTCATCGGTGCACAGCAGACTGGAGAACACTGGTAGTAACCCGAGCAGGAATCTACCAAAGCCAAAAAACAAGACAACATCAGCACATATCCTTCCAGTTAACATACAATTGTCTCGCAAGGTTAAACTATTAATTGCCAAAATTTAAATGTGTGAATTTAAAATACAACGAGCAATATGATGTTTCACACCCACCTGTAGCTACACCAGGTTGCCTATTATTTTCCTCTTTTATCACAAGTTAACATGGAAAGTTCACCTTTCCAGCCAGAGGGGATGTTTTGAAGAAAATTAGACAGAGCATAAACATTTGCAGAAGAAAGAACCAACCAGATGAAAACACTATTAGTGCACAGTAATAAACTCAATGGATAATTAATTTAAAAAAATTAAAAAGATATTATTTTTAATAGCTTTTCACTTTCCATGGGACATTGTGTTAAAAGATACTTCTTGTATTTCCATAGCTTGACCTACTGAAGTAAGAGTATAGCCTTATTTCAGTACCACTTTCACCATGAAAGTGAAAAACAACCATACAGCTCTGCAATTTAAGAAGCAAGAAACATCTAAGTAGCTGGATCAGTATTTAGTATTTCTTTCAGTTGTGAACAGCTAAAAATACTAAGGCATACAGTATAGGCTGACCAACGCAGGTACAACCAAGACCAGAATCTGCATGTCTCCCGCACACAGGCTTTTCAATGCAAAGCTTTTTTTGCATTTTTTAAATATCTATTGTTTCTTACTAAGATCTGATAACTAGTCTTTGAAATGTTAAGCTGCCATTTACAGTTGGATCTTTTTAACGTTATGAACTGTTCATGAAGCAGCTTGTGCACAGTCAGCCAAGCACACAAAGCAGAAGGAGAAAACAGAAGAGAAATAGTAGGATTCTTCGCCAACTAGAGATACAGGATTAATGCAAGCTGAGGCTTTATAGAGAAAGTGAGACAGCAGGCAAGAGTTATACAACAGAATTAATTAGGGAACAGAAAAATCTCACAGCTTTTTAATTAATAAGTAGCAAATCAAAGAAGCTCTTGAAATACTTAAGAAAAGCATCCTCAGCCATTAAGGTTCAGTTTCCAACTGAAAGCTTTTTTTTCTCATATGAAACCTGTTATTGCCAAAAGCAGAACAGACTAAAAAGCCAAAAGCTGCACACAGAAAGGCAGAAACTTCTACTGCACTGAACAGTGGAAAGGACTTTGTAATACCCAAATTCAAGTCTGTCTACCTCTGAGATGCTCATGATCAACTACTATTGTTAGTATGTGAATGGTTTTTTAAATATAGATCTGAATAGATCTGAGTATTTTTAAAATGAGAGCTCATAAGGCATGGAGAAGAATAGAAACCAGTGAAAAATGGACACAGCTGTAGCAGAACATTCCATTCACAACAAGACAAGACAGCCTCATTTGAGCAATACTGTCAGTTGAGTCTTCATACAAGTATTTTGCTTTTATGATTCTGAAGCAGATCTGTTTTTTAATGGATGACATACTGCTGCATCAACATCCTTGGAAAGATATGTAATTCTCATACAGCTAAAATTTAGACTTGGTTATTTTATTTATTGTTGATACTTGAGCAATTTTAGGGACCTTTTAGGACACTATTATTGTCAATTCTGTTTGAGAGTCCAAGTGGAACAGCAGCAACAACTGAGCTTTTGAAAAGACATTTAGTTTTAAGTTAGAGAAAAATCAATGCTTCATCATTGAAGCATCTTACCAGAAGGCACAGATACAACTATGAGATCACATGAGTAGAAGGAAGTCGGACATTTCCAGAGAGTTTCTTCCCCACCCCATATAAAGTTTTGGTGTCTAATGAGAAGCACTCACCCAGTGCTGCCTTCCAACGAAAGGAGACGAGCAGCTACTTGCCATGGTGTTCGAAAGGAATGCTATTCTGAGGTAGGGGAAAAGACAGCAATTTGTAACAGTTCCACTGTCTCAATATATAAAGATGTCTTAACAAAAATCCAACCTGAATTTCCAGTAGCAACTCTATCTTTTGAGAAGCTCTGATTTCAGACTTCTGTAAGACATTTCTATCATATTAAGAGACACGTAACACTAATCCTCAAAGGAAGCAGACAGGGTCGGAAGAACAATGCTGAGTATGATGCCTGTTAAGATGGATATGTGGAGAGAAAGATCTGCGGATGTGGAAATAGAAAATGCAGAAGCTCCGAAAGTATGGCACACTTAAGTTATTCAATGCCAGTGTTGGCTATAGTCTTCTAAAAACTTCTTCTGTGAAAGAGACTTAATCAAATGGTTATTTGTGCAGCATTTCAATCTTTCCCTCATACTACACCAATAGAAATCTGCCACAGCTTTGACTGTTGGATGCTGAATGGGCTACATTCAAGAAAAACTATTAAACAACTTACTGTAGCACCACGAGCAGTCAGACTGAACCTTTCATTGAAGGAAACGAAGACTACTCACCCATAACTAGACTCTTAAGATGATCACTGGTTTCAGGATGCAGTCTGTGAATGTGGACCAACAGAACTGATTCAAACTAGTTTTTACTGGAATAGTTTTACTAGTTTTTACTCATTTACTACCTCCTTTACTATGCCTCTAAATGTTTAAAAACTATGTGTAAAGGTGACTTAGGGACACAATTTGCTTGGAGAGTTCAAGAGCAGAAGGATCATTTAACAGCTGGTATGATTTTCTGTCCAGACCTGTAATTTAGGCTTGCTTAGGACTTGAACACACCACATATAAATGAATCCAGTACTGATGCAAAGGCAGAGATGATTTAATTATTTTAGAAGTTTTTTCAATAGGTAACTACCTTTACTTAGACCTCTATTTTGCCATTCTTTACTTGTGAGTGGTTTTAATTTTAAGCAATAGGTTCTTTGCATGTTTTCTCCTTAAACATGAACTCCTGTTAAAATCGTTGTGTCTCAAACACTACACCAACTCACACAAGACTTTCTTAGCTTTCAGACAAACTGAAAGAAGTAGATTTGAAACTCTTACACTGTACAATCTGTTCTCCCAATCCATCTCACTAATGAGACAAAATAACATCTCCAGTTCTGTTCATTACTGTATCATACATAGATTCAAGGAGGAAATTGTGCCCCTTGATTACAAAACCACACTAACCTCTCCAACATTACACCTGCCTCCTCAGTCATTACTTACCACAGATACAGTTTCCCCCATACGGGAAAATGGCCTCCACTCCTTCATCCTAACCAGAATTTGGAGTACTGCAGGAAAACAATTTTAAATAGACTGTGCTTGACCATTCAGCTCCCACTGATGTTTATCACTGATGTGAACTCACGACTTGCAGATTTTTTGCTGTTGCACTCACTTCATATAATCCAGAAAAGTATTGAATAATAGGTGCCATACAATTTACATAATTTAATTAGAAACACTTCAGTTTCACAAACCATTTCATAGACATGTTAGGGAATAAATTTGGGGAATAAATTACACCTGTTTTGCTATGCTTCCTAATCACCATTTTTCCACAAGCATTAAATTTCTCTGATAATGTCTAGTTTTCGCAAGAGAACTTTGGTTCCTATTATTCACATTCACACCCTTAGTTTTTGAGTTTCAGTCTGACCTGATCAGAATTCAGTTTGGCAAAAAGAAAGATAAACATGTGGAGCAGTCATCTTTAAGAACTCTGCTTAGAGGCAAGTAGCTTTCCTCATCTGAGTAACCTCTGTGCATTTTACTGTCCAGAATTTAACAAGCAGCAGCTGTTCCTCTAGATGATCAGAGGTGGAGATTACAGATGCACTGTTGCCTTACCAAACCAAGGCATAAAGTAAACGAAATTACAAAACGAACTTACCAAGTTATAAATAAGAACTCTAACAAATGTAGTTCTTAACAGAAAACATTTGCAGATATGCATGGCAAATGCTAGAAGTTGCTTTCTACCATAAGTATAGCTCAAGCACTTCCTGGAAAAGGACCTGTGGTAGTATTTACTTAAGACTTACTAATGAAACTAGCACATTTGAAATGGACAAACGATTGCTATTTGCTATGGTTCTCTTGGTAAGAAGTGATACAGATGACTCTCTATATTCTTACACCTCTCCAATCAGAATTCTCTTTAATGACTTTGCCACATAACTTGAATACTTTGTGTTTTCCTAAGAATATGGTATAAATAAAATTGGAAACTCATGGCTGTAACTGTTAACCTGGCTAATATCTAAGGATAGATTTTGATTACAGAAGAGCTACTTTAGTATTATGAAGACTGTAAAGACTTGCAACTTGCACCATCTTGCCTGATAGAGAGTGAGAACTGGGAAAATGAAAAATGAATTCCCTCTAACAAACTCAAGTGGAAGTGTCACAAGCTGAAGTCTCAGTAAAGTGTTTCAGTCACACCACCCAAGTTGCAGAAGGTGAAGGCAAGGATTGGGAAAATGAATAACTATCCACTGTGGAAGACAACCAGGCTTGGAACTGTTTAAGGAACCTGAAAGTGCACGAGTCTGGGGTACCAGATGATATACATCCACGGGCTCTAAGGGAATGGGCTGAGTAAATGGCTACACCACTAAACATCATATTTGAGACATCATGGCAGTCCAGTGTAGTTTCCTCTAACTGGAGAAGGGGAAACCATAACCCCCCATAAAGGCAAATATAGGCCAGTCTCACCCCAGTGTCTGTCAAAATCATGTAACACATCCTCTTGGCAACCGTTAAGGCACATAGAGAATAAGGAGGTGGCTGGCGTCAGACAACATAGCTTTACTAGTGGTGGACAAGGGAAGAGCCAGACATCACCTATCTGGACTTGTGCAAAGCACTGGACACTGTCTCACATTATATCCTTGTCTCTAAACTGACAAGACACAGATTTGACACATGGACGATTTGGTGGATAAGGAACAGGACAGACAGTTGCACTCAATAAACTACGGTCAGTGAATAAATGTCCAAGTGGAAAGCAGTGATGAGTGGTGTTTGTTCCTCAGTATGGGGACTAGTGCTGTTCAACATCTTGTCAGCAGCATGGACAGCGAAAACAAGCGTATCCTCAGCAAATTTGCTGACAACAAGCTGTGTGATGCAGTCAACATGTTGGAAGGAAAGGGATGCCATCCAGAGAGACATTAGCAGGCTTGAGAAGTGGAGAGCCTCACGCAGCTCAACAAGATCAAGTGCAAGGTCCAGCATGTGGGTCAACCTCAAGCAAATGTACAGGCTACGTAAGAATGGATCAAAATTAGCTCTGGGGAGAAAGACTTGGGTGTGTTTAAGGATTAAACCCCAACATGACTCAGCAATGCGTGCCTGCAGCCCAGAAAGCCAACTGCATCCTGGGCTGCACCAAAAGAAAAAAGACCAGTAACTCGACAGAGAGGATTCTCATCCTCTGTTCTGCTCTTGTGAGACCCCACCTGGAGTACTGCATCCACGTCTGGGGCCCCCAACACAAGAACAATGCTGACAATGTTAGAATGAGTCCAGAAAGCCACTAAGCTTACAACAGGGCTGGAGCAAAACTCTCATACAAAAACAGGCTGAGAGAGCTGGGGCTGTTTAGCCTAGAGAAGAAAAGACCTTGGGGAGAACTGAGAGTAGCCTTGCAGCACCTAAAGGGAGCTTACAAGAAGGCTGAAAAGTGGCTGTTCACATGGCATGTAAAAAGTGCATGTAGTGACGGGACAAGTGTGAATGACCTTAACCTGAGGGAGGGTAGATTTATTTATTAGGAAGAAATTCTTAAGGGCAGTGAGGCATTAGAACAGGTTACCCAGAGAGGTCATGGACTACCTATCTTTGGAGATGTTCAAGGCCAGGCTGAATGGGGTTCTGAGTACCCTGGCCTACTGGAAGGTTCTCTGCCCATGGCAGGGGGGTTGCAATGAGGTGATCTTTAAGGTCCCTTCCAACCCAATCCACTCCCCGGGCAAATCTCTCTTGCGTTCCAACTACAACAGGCCCACAGGAATCTGTTCAAATTATACTACAGTCATACACTGCTTTTCAGTCACCATGAGTAGATAACAGCACTGGTTCACTGTCTTAAGAACTAAATGAATACAGCAGTCAACGAATTATTAGTTCTAACAAACTCAAGAGAAGATCCCAACTAGACTGCTGTTGAGACTGTAAAGAAGGAGACCAAGCGATCCTACACCTGGAGCAGAGTGTTGAAAAGAGCAGGTATGGAATGTGCCATTAAGCCAGACAGTACTGTTGGCCAGTATCACAAATTATATATCCGGACATTTAAAGACCACTCAGAAAACCAACCACTGCCCTCACAGTATTCACATTTTACAAGCCAGGCAGAACCAAAATGTATCTACAAGACCAACTGTTTTACTCCTATCTTGAAATGTTTACAATAGTGTCACCTGCACACTGAGTGACATGCCATGAACATAAGCAAAAAAATTAAAGATGTACTTTCACCTAAAAGAATCAGGTGTCATCACTGCATTTCTATCTATGGCTATTACTTATTTATCTGACTGTTAACAGAGACAAAGCATCTGAGATTATTTCTGAATGCCGAAGACCTGGCATATACACTTTTCCAAGAAACCATCTTTACGTTAAAGAAAATGTTCAGGCCGAAGTCTGCATCATAACCTCACAGAATACCCAAGGTCAAAAAGGACCCCTGGAAATCATGTAGCCCAATCTATCTACCCAAAGCAGAGTCAACTACAGCAGGCCACTCAGGACAATGTCGAATTGGGCTTCAAGTATTTTGGAAAAGGGAGAGATTACAACCTCTTTGGGCAACCTGTTACAGTCCTTGCCCACTTTCACAGTAAATTGTGTTTCATAGTTTCATAGTTCATTGTATGCCTAAATTGAATTTCCTGTATTTCAACTAGTGCCCCCTCTCCATTGTCAGTTTACTGGATATTGCTGTGAACAGTCTGGCTGCACATTCTTTACATTCTTTTAACAGGTATTTACACAAATTTACAAGATTCATAACTATGCAAAACTCTACCCTCTTTGTTTTCATACTATTTAAAAACACTTCAATGTGAGGATTTCTGGTGTCAAGAATAGCAGTTCAGTGAATAATTTAAGATGGTGAAACTTGTACCCAAAGCCAGTACAGAAAACCTCACCTATCCCCTGCTTTTGCCCAGTCAGTTCTGCTCCTAACTGTTCACTGCTTGTGCAAGCACAAGTATCTGTGCACCTACATGGTGAAATAACCCATTTAGCTTAAAGACCCCCCAAATCCCACTTCGCTGTTATCACAATGGAATTTTTCTCAAACCCAGCTCACTCTTAGTCTTCATTAGTGATATCCACCTGGCCCCTATCTAAATAACTGTTCTTTCTAGCAATAAGATTTCATACAACAGAACATGTACTATCCAAAAGTGATTAACTCTGCCAATTAAATGATGAAGCCAAAGGAATCGAGGTAATTTTTGTCAATGTGCTCTGTCAATGAGGAACAAGTCCCTGGCAAAAATTATGCAGTTAGAGCTCCTGCACAGTAGAGAGGCATGATGGAAAAACCCCTAGGTCATTGCAACAGTCCCCCATACATACTGCTTTCCCAGAAATACTGCAGAAATGTCTACAGACTGGCTGATTCTCATTTTGTAAGACTGAAAGTAAATTGTACAAAGCCAAGCCACACACTGTTTGGGACAAGACTGTCAATATGCTGAGGAAGAATGTGTCAGCACAGACTCAGGAACACATTAAACACTGTCAGCCCTGAAAAGAAAGATTCCTAAAACTTCTTTGCTAAGTCACTGTGAACAGTAAGGATGATTTCAGTGCTGACTATGAATGATTATCATTTATCTTCCTGCCATTCTCTTCAAATGAGCCTCCTGCAATATATCCATCATATTTATGTGTGGCCTCTTATCAGCTCTGAATTAAGAGCACTGCACTACAGTATTTCTTCACTATTGCACCTTCCATTCTTCACTAAATGCTTCCTGCCTTTTCTACACCAATATTCTCTGCTTTGTTGATCTGGAAACATGATTCACTTCTGTCTCTTACTCTGCTTCTTCACTGGTAACAGATATAAGAAACTCAATGAGTCAGGGAGCTAAATCCTCTAATAGTAGGTTAAAATGCTGCACCTCAAGAATTTTGCATCCTCTCATTGCTGTCAAGGTAAAAATAAAAATTTCTTTACACACAAATCCTTCAGGCTAAATGTCAAGCATGTACATGAACATCATCTGCAAAAACACTATGAAATCACATCAATTACTTGCTAAGTTCTTTTGGCAAATTAACTTTATCAAATTACCCTCACTTTTTTCAATACACAGATTTATTTTTTTTTACCTGCGAAGTTGACATGCGAGAGGTATCTTGTCGGCCTGTTAAATCAGACGAGGAGATATTGACTGGGGCACCACGATGCAATCTCATACTCACTTTCCTTTCTCTTTCCATACCGGACACTGGCCGAGGAGAGGTGTTGGCTATGAGAAAAACTTCATTAGAGTCTCATAATGAGAAATGCCATTTTAACATGGTCACTCGAAAAATTACACTCTTGCTGTTTGCACATAACAATACCGAAGAACCAAACAAGGAATCAAGGCTGTTGTTCGACATTTCATAGAAATACAAGTATCAACTGCCAAGCAACGAGCGTATGCAACTACCCTCAATCTACTAAAAAGCAAGGGAAAAAAAAACCAAACCAAACAGCCAAACTCTGCCCAGAGACAAACTGCCAGTTAGAGTAGTCTACAAAACGCACTTAACGCAGATACTAGCTTACTTACCAGCATGTGAAGTTGGGGTAAGGGGAGCAGGAGGAGCAACATCTTGTGCTCCTCTTAGCCTGCCAGAAGCAGTGGAGGGTAATCCACGTACAGCTGGATTTCGTGTATGTCTTAACCTTTCCTCTCGTTCTCGCCTTTCACGTTCAGCATCTTCAGCTGCCCTGCTTGCACCCTAGGGGTCAAGACTAGTGAACAACTTGGGGGATTATTAAGCTTACAACTATATGTTTAGATAAAAAAATACTGAAAAGAAAAAACTGGCCAACGTGTAAACTGAAGTTTGATAGGGCATCATCAGCTTTCGTAAAATTTCTTGAAAACTGCCATAGGTTTTGTTCATACAGCTGCTCATAGTCTTCAAGATGCTAATGTACACAGATAATGTTATGGCAGCTGGACACCTCCTCAAATGTTGCGAATGACCCATCTTAAAGATCAAGGTGGGAGAAAGTAATTCCACAACCTATCCTGGTGACTGCCCTAAAGCACCTAAGAAGCCACATTAAAAGCCGTGCAACTGTAAGTTAGTTGTCATCCAAGCTTTATAGCATGGATCCCGTACCTCCTGCCTTTCCTCATTTCCTGATCTTTTTGTCTATGCAGTACAGTTGCCAGGAGCAAAAATGGAAGACAATCGTACAATATCAGTTAAGATACTCAAAACTGACAATGTAGTAAAAAACCAACCGAAACCATTAAAAAATCAAAGCTTTAGAAAGCTATGTGAGCTACTTACAAATTTCAGCATGTTCCAGTCAAATACATAGTCATAGGAGAATCCTTGCCGGTGAAAGAGGTTTCTGAATAATTGCCTTAGATAGGAGTAATCCGGCTTGTCATCAAAACGTAAAGAACGGCAGAAATTCAAGTATGTGGCAAATTCAGCTGTAATTAAAGAATGTCCGTTTTTTATCTTCAGCTTCACATTGGCTTTTTGTAATTCTGAGTCAAAAAAAAACCAAACCACCCTGAACCTGAAAAGCGGGGAATCTTCTTAATATAAGAAAAAGAACAGTGATCTAATACTAGAAATCCACCAAAACGAACACTATGATGTCAAGCCTGAAAAATAAATTATTTTTCTATCACAGAGCAGGCAAAGATCTCATTTTTCAACAGCAGAGAGAACCCAATAGTACAGTTCTTTAACCAATAGTTGGTGGGAGAGAAAAGGTTTAAAACTTCACTTGGAATATACTGAACATAATTTATTGTGGGACATGGAAAAGCATTTCTTTGCGAAGCCATACAGACATTCATGTCTGCTACATCACAAAACACAGAAAAACTTAATCTCCCAGATAAGTCATGCCACATTTTTAATTTACAATAGTTTGAACACTTGTTTTTAAACAGCAAGCAAAATACTAGATAAAAAGCAAAAAAATAAATACTGTAGTGAATTCAGTGCACCAGAGAAAATAGCAGTATCAAAATACTAGCCTCTGACTTTAGGTCTTCAAAATGAAATAAGGTATTAAATTTATATTAAGAACGAAATTCTAACAAATGGCACAAGAGAAGCTGATTAGTCTTCCTTGCCCGTGAACCCCAGAGAAAACACGTAGTTCATGAATGTAAAAGAACATGTCTGAAGCAACATTTGGAACACATCAAAAATGATGAATTTTCATACAAGCCAACCAAAAGCTATAGTTCTTGTCATTGTAACTAGTTGCCGAAGCCAAGAGAGTGGAAAGAAGAGACAGAACTCTTTGTGAAATGAAAATATTCTCTGGTGACTGCTAGTGTTACTAGGTTTTAAAAAAAAATTAAGTATCATTTTACAATACTCAAAAATTACTTATAATCATTTTGCTGTAAATAACAAACTGAGAAACAGAACTGCTTTGAGGCATAATGCTGGGATACAGCAGGGTTTCTTACGCCTCTCAGAAATTCTAATCCATGAGCAGGCCAAACCAGATGAACCTGGGATAATAATTCCCAAGTGAAACAACTGCAACAAAAAAGAGGTGTATTTGACTATACAATCCAATTCATCCAAGTATCCACACAGACAGAGAAAGAGGCAGTTTGTTAAAATGCTATTTGTCTGTTAGAAATTATGCAGCTAACAGGTGCACAAAAAATAAAGCGCAAATCAGATGTACCATGTTACCCTTCCTCTTGAGGGCATCGCAACATTTGAGACAAAGGATCACTAGAAATGCTCTATGAACACAAAAATATCTGTCTTCAGCACAGAATTTTTACCACACATGTGGTAAAATCATAGGGGTAAAATCATGGGAGGAAGGGGAAGAGGAGAGAGAGAGAGAGAGAGGGAGAGGGGAGAGAGAGTGAAAAAGACTAGTAGCATTTAATTACTAAAGATAGGAGATGTACCACTAAAACATGAACACATAGGTCTAGCATCACAGAAGAGTAACTTACAAGGATATCCTTTACACAAAACCTCAATGGGTGTAGACATTTTCTTTTCACTGATACGTTCGTATTTCTGCCTCTTTGTTGCTGCTTTCAGTCCCTGCCAGGGGAGGGAGCCCAGGTTAAAATACATCAGTACATAGCCCAAGGACTCCAAGTCATCTCTGCGAGATTGCTCTACAACAGCATAAAAAAGTGAACTCATTAGGTTTCATTTTCTACTTGAAAAACGAAAGTCTGTGCAACAAGACTGTTATAGAGACCCTTACAAAAACAAGACAGCTGACAGTTACTATGCCCAGAATAAAATCATTCAGTACAAGAAAAGCCCATTATCCTTGCACGTATTAAAAAATGTGCTAATACTTGAGGATTATAAACTGACTGAATCCCACCTAATCAAGATATGCAAAGCCACATATGCTGCACTTTTAGTGTCAAAAACAGGGACTGTCTCCCATGCCTTCACAAAGCAACATCCACTTGAACTAAAATTACACATATTGACACTTCTGAAGTTTCTATTTATTGCCTTCCCCGGCTCACCAATTCCAAGATGAGTGTTGATAGATGCGTAACGAGCAGTTCCTGTTAAATTTTTATTTTCACGATATGGAATATGTTGGTGAGTTCGAGCATCTCGATACTTCTTTGCTAGTCCAAAGTCTATAATGTAGACAAGATTGCCTTTCTTCCCCAGGCCCATTAAGAAGTTATCTGGCTTCACATCTCGGTGGATGAAGTTCTTAGAGTGAATATACTCAATTCGACTAATCTAAATACAGAACCACAAAAAAAAATCATTGTCAAAAGACTAAGCACACATCTTTTTCTGACAAAAACACTAGCAATTCTGTCTTAATAATGAAAGAGGAACCCCCCCTTTTTATTGTAAAATATAAGGGCATTAAAGAGAACATAATTTAGAAGACAACGGACAACTCCAGCTCTTTGTCCTTGTCAGTTTTACATGTGTTTCCACAAACTCTCTTGAAATTTCCTAGTCTTTGAGCAGTGCAACACCTGGTTTGCAAACAGTGCAGGTCCAGTTTTTAAAGAAGAATTGGTAATCAATTTTGATGGGATAGTTTGAATTGACAGAAACAGAACTAAATTTGAATCTTTTCTCTATTAATAAAACCTATTCAGCTCTAAATTTGAGAAATAAAATGTATATGATCTATCAAAAAAAATTCAATATCCCACATATTGCACTATCAAGATAACAAAGTCATTTCCTACCATTTGGTCAGCAAGTAATAGGACTGTCTTGAGACTAAATTTCCTTGAACAAAAATTGAAGAGATCTTCAAGACTCGGTCCCAACAATTCCATCACCATAACGTTGTAGTCCCCTTCGGCTCCACACCACTTAATTGTGGGAATACCCACTAGAAAAAAACCAAAACATTCACCCAGTATAACAATTTGATTTATCTAATTCATACACACAAATCTTCAAGGCTCTTAAGATGAATTCTGAGGGTCATTACCACTGGTGTTTCCATTTAGTAAAATTTAGTATTTTACGCTACCTTCAGACATTCCAAAATTAAATGTTTGATAACTTCCAGCAGAATCAATACAAAATTATAGCAACAGAGGTCTAAAAATAGCCTTTTTTCTCTTTCCCAGAAACCTTCCAGTCTTCGTACTTACCTTGTAACTTTAACATATTGAGCATCTTTGTTGGATTTGAACCCTAAGCATTTTACCAATATTAACACTCACGTAGTCTCTAAAATGCAATAAGACACAAATCAGAGGTCTGAAAAGAAAGACCCTGACAAACCACTAGATCACCCTATACTATTACTGAAGGCGGCCTTAGAAATTAACTTGGTTTCAAAGCCTACGAAATCACCATGAAATACCTGTCTCTTTCATTAAAATTTGCAATGAATTTCCACCCTTCCTTCATGTTCTTGTCTTTTCCTTCAGTTCCGTATATTTGCTGTTTGGTGAATCTCTATCGAAGTAGCATTGTTTACAAGACACATTATTAATTCAGTTTTACAGTATGATAATTAGCCCAAATTTACGGAGGAAGTCAGGAACCTTATTTCACATAAAAATGTAGAAATGGTCATATATTTTGAAAGAAACCTGTATGTAGGTAGCCTCATTCAGATTTTTAAATGCCTTACTCTGAGATAATTCTATGCATTTTGGTGTGAAATGCCATAATTCACCAAATTTAAAGGAAGAATGCTACTCTATGAAGGCTATTCGGGTTACACGCAGATGGTAACTGAATGAGGCAAGAATTAAAAAATAACTAAATGCAAATACACACTTGGCATTTGAGATACAGCGTGGAATGTATTCTTTATGCAAAATGTATGCTCGTTTAGCAAGAATTCAAGGGACTATGAAACAAATGCAAAACTGAACTACACCAGGTTTATGTCCCAGAACTGCACAGGAATTTCCGGAATTCCAAAATATATTAATAAGTTACTGTAGCAGAGCAACACGCAGTAGCTACGAAACTGCTGCACTCCTATTCTCCACTACTAATGCCATTTTGCCTTTCAACTCTTCCAGCAAGGAAGTATTTTTAACTCAGAAGAAAGAATACTAACATGTACAATAAAAATTAACCTGAATTTTAAAAGTTTAGAATTGTGCTACCATAATAAGCAAGTCAGATGAAATGGTCCAAAGCAGTGGTTACCATCTTCCAGTGATCCATGAGAATCAGAAATAAATCACTATTCTGGGACTGAACTTTGTTCCACATTGCACGAGGTCCTCCCATTTTAATATTTTAGGACCTATGAGAAACTTTGGAGGATCTTACTGGTTATCATGAAGTGTGGCAGCTATGGATTTGGAACTGCTCCTCTCTAACCCTTGCAGAACTGAAATGCTGTTGTTCATCTACCCTGCTACCTTTCCCACTTTCTCCTTATCTGTCAAAAGAGACCCCAAACATTAACTGCCAGATGGCAGATACATAAAAGGTGTAAAACCAGTAAAATCTCTGAAAAAGGAAAATAGTTTGCTTGCCTCCACCCTGCATCATTTTGTAGATTTTACTCTCGATGTGGAGCTGAGGATGTTTGGTTTTCACACATTCCAACTTTATTGCAACCTCCTCTCCGGCAGCAATATCAGTTCCTAAAATCAAAAGAATTTAAACATTGGTCAAAATACTTTTTAATATGCATTTCTTTTGCCAAGACCGAAACAAAACAAACATCAACAAATTATTTCTCAATGGCAAACATCCAGAGATTAAGTACTTTCAGCCATGATTATCTAAAAACTCTTCTGAGACCTTACAGATATTCGCCAACAGACTAGGACTACAAGAGACAATTGTTAGACACTCTAGCACAGGAAGCCAAAATTGCAGTCCCATTAAAACAAAACAAAACAAAACAAAACAAAACAAAACAAAACAAAACAAAAAACAAACAAACAAAAAAACCCCAACCAAACAACAACAACAAATTAACAAAACAAACAACAAAAATAAACCAAGTGCATCTTCTCAGAGATGTCTTTCCACTTCCAGTTTGTGGTAAGAATTCTCAGAATTAATATTTACATAAGTGGCACACAGCCCCACCAGTAGAAGAAATGCTAGGAATTCAAATCACCTCCTCTTATGTCTCGGAAATAGAGACTGCGATTTCCCTGGATCTCAACATACTCCGGCTGTACCCTGACACCTCATTTTACTTGCCTGGAAGGCAGATTATGTAGACTAAAGAACCTGCAGTCCACAAAAGCTTTCTTTAAATCTCATTAAATTCTTGTTTCAGGAATCAAAAAATGGCTTACCAGTTTACTTTCAAAGTATGTAGGGAGAAGCTGCCATTCTTAAAAAAAAGAGTAAAGAAAATACACACTCTCACAGCCAAGCAACTTACAAACTATAGGAAAAAAGAAAATAGCGAAAGAAAATGTGTGACGCTTCATAGACATATTGCCAAATCTCTCTCCTTTTGGAATCTGGCCCTCTTCTGCTTTACCTCATCGTTCAGGAATCATGTGAAGCACATCACCTACTGTTTGATCTGATCCTCACTTTCAAAAGCCTAACCTGAGGTTCACTGGCTGTTATTTTTTGTTGAGAAAGAGCAAATGATCTTTTTGTACTCACTTTTTCAATGATTGGGATTGCATACACTTTTATACTACCTCACTTTCCCTTAACTCTTTTCAGAGTGCAAACACTTGTCATTCCTTGTGTAAGTAATTTTGAATTATTGCATATTATTTCCCTTTTCTTTTATCTGTACTTCCATAATGCCCTTTTTGGGAGTCACATGAAGCAATTAAGACATACGTGCATAATTACGTATTTTTCTGCCTACCTATTTTTTCCCCTAGATTTTTCGTTGATCATTACAGTGTACTGACCTAACTTTTATAGCTGCAAAATCCTGTTCCTGTGATTAAGGAGCTGCTTCAGTGCTTTACAGGCTTTTATCCCATTAAGTCAGAAAAACTAAGGCTACAAAGACATGCTAACATCCCACACCTCAGAACAGACATGACTGTTCACTTTGGCAGAAACTGATACTGCATGGAATCATCTGAGCTCACACAAGACTAAACATCTTTTTTTATGGTAATAAAATGTCTTTCCATTTGCATACACACGTGGATATCAAGGTGGTGTTGCCAGAACACTGAGTTGCAATGAGAGGACACACCAACAAGTATTTATTAGGCATTTCACAACACACCCTAAAAATCAACAAAACATACAAAGCCTGCTCTACATACAATAAGCACAACTCAAGGCCATCAACTGAAAAACGCAAAAGAAAAATAAGGCCGTACATGTATCTGTCTCATAGGACTGTTTTTTATCTAGCATAACAGGTGACAGGATCTTGGATCATTGCTTTAGTCACAGTACAGTCACAGCAACTAAAAGCTCTTCAACATATAATCTAGTATTTTTCACATTGCACGAATGAATTATTCTGGTGGACTTTAAGTTAATCACGGTGAACATCAACCCAGAGATCAGAAATAACATATCAACAATATATGGAGCCAGGACTTAATACTGACCTTCCCACCTCAAATGAAAGTCTCAATTTTGAACTGCACAACTCCTAACCTTTCTTGACTATTGCTTGTTCTCCTGAGTTCTACAGAAGGCAAAATCAGGGAGAGTGTAGACTGAAGACCATATTAACTAATGAGCAATCAACAGCAATGGCGTTGTTTTGGGGTTCTGGTTGTTTTGGCTTTTTAAAAAAACTTTTCTGATCCAAAACAGACACAATATTCCATCTGCATATAAT
Source organism: Cisticola juncidis (assembly GCA_013400215.1). Taxonomy (NCBI): domain Eukaryota; kingdom Metazoa; phylum Chordata; class Aves; order Passeriformes; family Cisticolidae; genus Cisticola; species Cisticola juncidis. The sequence goes on along the minus strand of VXBR01007033.1, from coordinate 10,145 downwards.
GAAAGATATATCTCTCTGAAGACAACTGCAGACTTCTCTGGTTAATTAACGCAAAAACTGTGTAGGAGGATCAAGACCTGTATTATCAGGATCAACATCTGCTCAATGCACTATTAAACTTACTTGACAGCCTGTGGTCTCAATCTGGTAGGTCACTTCTTAGCATACTTGCTCTTCCCAAGAAGTCTTTACCACCTAATAAAGCCAAGATCCTTAGCCTGAACTCCATTTCCGTGTAAGCCCTCTCCATCCAGACAAGAGATTTCATATGAAGATAGTGCAATTAATATTTTTGAGTCCAGCAAAACCAATGAGAGTGTCACACAAATGGAAATCATTTTGCCAAGCAATCCAGTGCTTGTCCCCAAGTAGGAGTTTCTAAAATTTTATAGCGCTCTGTATTTCACCAGAAGCTTAGCTTCCTTTAAGGATTATGTAATAGTTGAGAAGCAGCAGTTCTATGAAAGGAAACATTAAAAAATAGTAACAAGCAATACAATGAGAAATCACCATTTATAAGTGAAAAAGAAAGTTACGGTTGTGAAAGTGTTTTTTAAAATGCAAAATTCTAATTTACTTGTAATTGTGAGGTCCTCTTCCCTAAGGAAGGCCTTGAAAATAATTTTAATTAGTTTACAACCTAAAAGTCATTCTTAAGAAAAATATACACATAACACAAGAAACCATGAAAGCACTTCGACTACTCTGTTGTCATGACTCATTCCTTGCTGACCTCATGGTCTGGGCAACAAAACAAATGCTTACTCTGATCCACTCACTCCTGTCCACCTTTTATACTACTTAGAGTATCTGTGGATCAACTCCTTTCGTATCTTCCTCTAGAAGGTAACATAGGTGAACTCCTAAATTTTACTTTCTTGAAGTTGTCCATGCTCATTTATTTACAGTAGTGCCTTACATTTAAAAAATCCTGTCCCAGAGACCCCCATTCCAAATTCCAGAAGACCAATTTTGAGGTACGAAGGAGAAGAGGAAAGAACATGAAAGAGCCATGTTCCTGACAGTATTATTAGCTCCTTATTCCAAAGTAAGGAAAAAGGGAAAGGGTGGGAAAAATGGAGGAAGTCCCTCCCCTCTGGAATGTCTTCGAAACCCTTGTAGCTGCATTTAAGACAAAACCTGGGTAATGGAAACAGGCAAAAATAGTCAAATCTTCCTTTTCAAAGCGTAAAACTGAGCTGGCAATGTACACTGAAGTAATCTACAAATTCACTGAGGCCTATCAGAAGGCATGTGTACTTAAAAATAAATAATGACTTCTGAAATAACTTTAGGAATTATTTTAAGACACTTATGTCTACTGTACAGTCTGAACAACTGAGCAATAACTGGATTTTTTTTAGAAACTGACCACATTTCATTATCACGAAAAATATAGTTTTCATACATTTGCTCTACCAGATAATGGTAGGCAAACCAAATGGGACTCTACAACTGGCTTCAGTTCTTGAGAGGCAGTAATTTCCCCTGGAAAACTAAACCCATGCCACCAGCTGGATCTTCCATTCACATAGTTCCATGCTAGTTACTGACTCATAACATCTGCAGTAAGCTCTGAAAGTAAATCCATGAAGATTATTTAGAATTAAAAATAAATGTAAAACCTAGAGGATTTATTGTGCAGAATTCAGTATGGCATTAATATATACACTAGCATACAGGGAACTACTACATTTTGTGCAACTTCACTGGTATGAGCTGCATGCATAGAGATAAAAGTGACACATAAATGTTTATTTCACTTGCACTTGAAATTAATACTGTAATACAATCTATTACTATTGAAATTATTATTGTAATACAATCAATTTATTTGAGCAGTAGTTAAAAATTATTATTTTTTTCAAATCATCTAAGACTTTAGATTTTAACTGCTGCCTTAATTTTCTCCCAAGCCCAACAGAGGCAAACAAGGATTTCTGCACAAGCTTTACCACAATCTTCTATGGTCACGTCTTCAATCTTCTATACATGCTTTTCAGAGAAGAACGACCATGTTTTCTGTCTCTAGACAACCACATACCTTCAGTTAAAAATGTGTATTTTTCATCAGGCATATGATCTACCTTATGGATAACAGTATTCCATTGCCTGTAGACGAGCAGCTTTAGGTAACGAATTATTTTGGAATGCCAGCTCTGCACTGCAAGATGAAGCCCTGCTGTCTAGAAAAACAACCTCCACCTCTCATACTACATGCACTGCCAAACATACACCATAAGCTAGCAAGTGACATTATTTTTATGTTCCACAAATACGCAGTCAATGAACCTTAGCCCCTGCAAGCTCCACCTTCCCTCCCCTCCCCCTTTCTTGATTTGCTTTTCTAAGTTAAAACAATTTTCAAAAGAGTACTTGTGTCTACGGGGATGGGACATAACGCTCGCATTTTTTTTGGATTAATCCACTTCACATGGCTTGAGAGTTTGCCGAATATGTAGAGTATTTTAAAAATACCTGCTTTCAAAACTTATTGTACCCACTACCTGTTCTTGTCATAAGCAACAGCAGTAGACTATTATGTTAGAAAGCTATAATAATGGACTAACAAAGACAATTCCAATCTTGTACGTTTTACAGTTGCACAGATCACAATTAGGCGACAGTCGAGCAACAGAATTAGCCAAACTACGAGGATTATTTAAAGGATTTAAAGGGGTTTGTTTACTGTAACCTAATCACCTGTAATTGCGAAGGTTTTTTAGGCCTCACAGGAGAAAGAAACATCCTTCTGACAACAATTTTTCCTAGTCCACTGCAGCGATATTTAACCCTGGTACACGTTTCTTTCCCGAAACGTTTTTCCGAACGTGGTGGGTTGTGGAGTTTTTAGGGTTTATGTGGTTTTGAGTTTTTTTCTTCCTTGTTTTCAAGTGAGGCCATTTTTACCCTTACTCCCATTTTACAGACGCGAACGGTACCCAAGGTCACTAGACAGCAATGAGAAGTGGCAACCGAGTAAACCAGAATTCCCGATTTCCGCACTGTCCAAATTAGGACATGATGTCAAGGAAATATTAAAATTACTGCTGCTGTGCCCCTAGCCAAGGTACTTGCCCGACCTGGCTAGGCCCTCGATGTTCTCCACACAGCCACAAAAAGGTAAGCTAAATCCCTAGCGAGACATCCTCCTTACCCAGGTAGATATCCCCGAAGGAGCCGCTCCCGATTTTCCGGCCCAGCCGGTACCGGTTCCCAACCCTCAGCTCCATGACGGCAGCTCGCCTCGTCCGCGACCCGGTTCTGTAGCTCTGTCCGGCCTGTTGGCTCTCGTTCTGATGCCTCACAGTCCTGCGGTTTCGGATGCCATCGCGGCTTTGGTCTCGCCACTCGATAATGGCGAGACAGGCAAGACCGTCGTCGCAGCTCCCGGGCAAGATGGATACGGATTCCGGACACGACCGGCCCCTCAGCCCCTCCGGCCCCGAGACACCATACTGCGTGACCTCACTTCCCTAGCGACGGGGGCGGTGCGCGCTGCCGCAGGGACGGGCGCGCGGCGGGCGGGGCGCGGAGCGGATGTGGCCCCGGCTCCCCCGCGCCGTCGGTCTCCCGGTGTTCGGCTCGGGCGGAATCGGGCGCCGCTTCCTGCCCCATTTCATCGGGCCCAGACGCCTGCCGGGCGGCGAATGAGGCCCGCGGTCTTCCTGGTGCGTGTGGCGTCGTCGTCCCCGCGGCTGTCGGTCACCGCACTGGAGCTCCGGCAGCACTGCGTTCCGAGGAGTGCCCATTTGACCGTGGGGAGGGGGGGCATGGACAAAGTCTGAGACGTGACCCCGCAAATTTCAGGGGAAAAGCATGTCATTCTTGCCGGGGAGGAGTGTTGAGATCTCCTCTGTCTCTCTGGATGAGGAAGAATTTTTCTAAGCGTAGTCCTAAGCAGATCACCGCCGAGCACGGTAAGTCCTGTATGTGTAACCATGTAATGTGTGCACATGTGAAGCGATGTATTTGTGAAGCCTTACAATGTAAGAGTTGGGAGACATTAATTTAATGTCTTAGACAGCTGACAGCTAAGCCACTGGAAGTACAGAGTAAGGGATGGAGAGACAAAGATACGTCTGAACTGTCAAATTCTTCCAGCAGCTCTGAGTGGGAGCTGGAATGAGTCCTGGACCCATTAGTCCATGTTGCCCCTCTTTGGAATCCCACCCCTACCACCCCACCACCTTTCTCCTGCTGATGTAATTCTTTTCTGCTTCTCTGCACCTCTCCCATTCTCCAAGCTCCCATCTTTCTCTCTCATTCTATCTCTGTTTTCTTTTTCTTTCTGCACTTCCGTCCTCTTCCTCACCCCTCTTGTCTTTATCCTCTATCTCAGTTCATTGCTATTTTTATCTTTTTCCATTTATGTCTTCGATTTTTTTAACTTCTCCCCATATACCCTCTAGCTGTTTGTGATGTCCCTCCAATTTTTATTTCCTCACTTTCTATGCCTCATATTCTAAGTACTTTTTTCTTTCATAGATGCTCTCATTCCAGGTCCCTGCCCCAATGCTTTGAATTCTTCCTCCTCTGTCTCTCAGCTCATTTTTCTCTTGACTATTCTCTGTCTCCCTGTCCCTATCATTAAACTCCTCTCCCCTTTAGCTCATAGAGCCTGGGAATCCAGGTGACCACAAATCACCTTTGCTTTTTCCAAGGGTTTGCTTTGCTGAAATGTTTCTAAATGTGTCAGTGAGCTTTTCTGTAGTTGGAATTTATTTCTGTTTCAGGAAGGGTCTCTCCTTCTGTAGTCTGTGATTTAACAGTCCCCATGCCAGGATAATTGCAGTAAAAGGTGGCAAATGAATACAGTAACCTGGACGAGGATATGCCAGCCTCTTGCCAAGGCAAAGGCTCTTGTGGGAATGTGGGATGCCATCTCCTTAAATTGCAAACGTTGAGGGGTTTCTCCCAGACAGAAACTGCCAGGTACTATGGCTCTTTGTGGCCTTGGACTCCCAGGAGCCTTCTCCAAACTGTCTCTAAGCCACAAGGGTGGTAAGCTTTGCTTTCTTCTAAAAAGAGCTATAATTCACATCCAGGTGCTTGTGGCCAAAAGCAAAATCCCATCTCCTTAATTTGGAAACATCACAGGTTTTCTCCCAGATGAAAGCTGCCAGGAAGCAAGGCTCTGGCTGGCCTTTGACTCCCAGGGCCCTCCTCTGAACTGGCTCCAAGACACGAGAGTGGAAATCTTTCATACGTGTGGGAAAGAGCTACCATTCACACCGGAGCCAAAAGTTGGAATCTGCCTCATAGAATTGTGAATATCAGAGGATTTCTGCCAGACACAATCTGCCAGGAACTACTGCTCTGTCTGGCCTTGGATTCCCCGGGGACATCTTACTTGTGTCCCTGAGACACTGGGGGCTCAGAGGGTGTGTCAGGGACCGAAGATGTGTATAAGGCCTTGCCATATTTGGTCCACTGCTGTGCATTTCAACAAAATAATGGAGAAGACCTTATTGTTAGTTGATAGGAACTCAACCTTCAAAAACAAAACAAGCTATCAGTCAATTAGTAGAACCTCAACCTGTGAAAGAGAAATAATACACAATGAAGCCCCTGTTGGCATGGAGTTGGTATCATGAGCCTGCCTGCGTGACATGATGTTGTAACTGGCCACTCTTGAGAAGGAGATGTAAGTAGCAGTCCTGGGGTGGAGGGAGACAGGACAAGATGCATGCTGTTTTCATCCAGGGGATGCCCTGAAAGTGCACTGTCTGCCTACCCCTTCCACTCAGGAGCCATGCTCTGTCTCCTTCTGCCTGGTGGCTTCTCAAGAATCCAGGGGTCAGTATGTTATCAATTGCTACTGTAACTAACAAAATTCAATTTGCTCTGCCATTATAAATGTAACTCAAGTTCTTTGTACATGGGCATCCTCCAGTACCCATAACAGAGGATCACGTGGATTGGGAGGCACTGAGATTCTCTGAGCTACATTACGTGACAGCTTGTTGGCCCAGGGAGGGACCTGGGTTCCTGCTGAGAATCATGATCATTGCAGGGAGAACTTTGGGTGTTTTGTTAGCTCCTAGCAGGATCTTGGGGCCTTTGTGGTTTTTAGGGGTACTATTGATGCATTAAGTTTTAGCTTTTATGTTTTTCAGATTCTGTGCTGCCTAGGGGTGTAGCTCTAAGCCTCATATTAAGTGTTAGTAAGCGCTATTCACGGAGTAGGTAGACAAAACAAATCCTTTTCCTGCTGAATACCAAGGACAACAAGTACAAATTTTAGGCCCAAAATCATAAACAATGGTGGACAGAAGAGAGAAAAGAAGGATAGGACTTAACAACCTGAAGCTGTAATTGGACAATTAAACCCCAGTATGCAAACGGACCGAAATAAAAGACCTTGTAACCAGTCGTCCATTTTGTGACCATTTTAAGTCCACCATGGGCGTAGCCCTGGTCAGGCTCTTGTGCTGCCCAAGGTGTACCCTTAAAGGTCTTTCAGTAAATAGCTGGTTTGTCCTCTAGCTCTATCCAGTCTCTGTTCCAGGCCAGCCTTCCCAAGGCATCACTGTAGACATCATAGGGTTTGGCCCCTTGGGCTCTTGGAGGCTTGTGAGAGGTTTCAGAGGGCCTATAGTGGCCTTGCAGGATTTAGGGGAACCTAGAGGCTTTTAGGGGGCCTATAAAAGTGCAAACTATATTTAACGCCCACAAACCTGTTTTAGAAAGCAGGAACACCTAAACTGTTCCCTTCAGCCCCTTACCAATCAGCCCCAAACCAATCCTAAAACCAGTGAAGTTATCCCAGCAACCGCACATCTTCATTAAATCTCTACAAGCCACCCCTGGAGGAAGATGATAGCTCTTTTCCATAGGAAGGGAAGCCCAGAGCCTGCATATTTCAGGGGCAAAGAGCTGTGCAGGGGAGGGAACAACCAGCAGGAGCTTTCTCCACCTCACCTCCCCAGTCTATGGTGCAGCAGCCTGTGAGAATGAGGAGGTCCTGCCAGGGGCTGCTTTCAGGGGGTTACCCAGGCACACCTGCACAGGGAACTGCTAGGTGAAAGGGTCCATCCTCAGTGTCTCTCCAGGAACCATGGTGGGAGCATTTTGTAGGGACTGGAGAGCAGCTGGATGCACCTGAGCATGGAGCATTGATCTAAGAAAATGCCAATGGAAAGCCCTTGTGCCAAGGGACTGCTCCCAAGCAGGTAGGGCTGCATGTGGGATCCCAGAGAGTATCTTTCACCTTTTCCCTTTTGTCTTGTCAGTGCTTCCCCAGTGCCTCCTTGGAAATGTTTCTCCAAGTCTCTTTGTCTCAGCTGAAGACCCTCTCTGTCCTCGTGGGTTGCTGCATTCACAGCAAGGTACTTTTCCAAATGGTTAACCCCATCATTTGAGACCACATCACAATGCTCAGACATATTTACCTAAATATGACCTGCCCCATGCAGGGATGCCGGACCAGTGACAGCTCCCAGAAAGAGTGCAGAGCTTCCCAGCTCCTTTGCTAAACACTGACCCCAGCCAGAGCCATACCCCCCTTCAGGGCAGAGAAAGAGAAGGTATTGTTTGGACAGGCCTAGGACCATGAATCTCTCTCCTCACACCTGGAAGCACAACCCTTTGTACGTCTACCTCCCACCTGTCTGTCCAGAGTCCCCATGCTCTCCACATGACAGCCATCAGCAGCTTGCCTTGATATCTACTTCCCATAGGGCACAGCACTCCAAGCCCAGCACCACAGGGAAACACAACAGCCCAGAGCAACAGAACACACATGTCCATCCCATGGCTCTGAGCAGCAGCACTGACAACACAGCAGGGCAACACCAGGAACAGGGAAAGGTGGGCCACCGCAAGAGCACCAGATCCTGCTGCACAGTTCATTGTATGTCAGGGTTCAGCTTTTTGGAATCACTTCAGTTCAACTTCACAAGAATCACCTTGGAAAAACATGTGTTATTAATCCAAAAGTCCCAGTGCATCACCAGTGTGTTATCTCAGGAAGTTCAGTTGGTCTTTGTGAGACAAAACCTGTGCTGGGTCCAAGAACTGACTCTAATCCCTGTTACCTGAACTATCCAGCTGTAGGATAAATGTTCAAAATAAACATTGGATCCTCAAGGGCAGAGTCTGTCACCTTCTGTAAAACCTAAGAGGAGAACAAGGCTCAAAAGGTAGCTCTTGATGCTTCCAGCACCTGCTGCTGGAAACACTGTACAGAACTTCATACAGATGGGATCAAACCTTTACACAGCTCTGTCCCATGGGACCGAGGGTGGCAAACCAGAGAGATTGATAGAAATAAAACAAATTATTTGCACTCACAACACCCCTGTTTTCCTGAGAGCAGGTCCAGGCAGCAACCCTAATGCTAGATAAATGGATTTAAATGGAAACTAATGAGACAGAAAGCCCTTCCCCAGAAGCGTTCTCTGCCTAGCACAGGAGCTGGAGCTGCTGGAGCAGGGCACGATGTCTGAAGGAGCACTGCAGCCGTGACATTAAAGCTAGCAAAACCAATTACTAAGTAGAAATAGTTACTCACCCAGTCTAACAACAGAATCTTTGTGGCTCATCCTCAAGGGGTGAGCCCACTACAGGGAAGAATCACCATGCAGCCCCTGAGAACTGGGGTCAGATGCTGCCCAACCAGCAGAAGACAAGGGATTGCTGAAGCTTTTTGGACACTGCCTTTCAGAGTGGTTAGACAAAATATCCATCCATGTAGATCTTTAAAGACTTTTAAGATCTTTAATAAGAGCTACAGCCTTAGACTCAGGATGAAGCCAAGAGACTCAAGGATCCAGGCACACTTAGGAGAGGGCGAGTACCTGACCTGTTGGGATTTGGCCCACATGCTACTAAACTCATACATTGGTCTTGCTTTTATTTATTGTAGCTGACTAAGAGGCAAACTGTGATCATGGGGCCTTCTGAGGTGGACTTATTTCAGGCCCGACATGGATTCACGTTGCTGGTCATCTAAAAGATAAGTCGGGAGCTTTTTCCCATCATCCTTTTGTCACACTGTTTGTAGTGTCATGTGTTATTCGTGTTTAGCCTGGAACTGCTCTGGCCTGTGGAATAGATTAGTGGGTAGGTAGAGCAGAAAGAAGATTTTACAGGTAACATTTTGCTGTGCTTAGGCACTTGTAAATGGTGACTGTATTACAGCATTGTTTTTTGTCTTTATTTTTAGGAGGTGAAGTGGGATATTGGCAGTCAAGGTGAAGTGAACAAGGTGAGCAGTGACCAGCGGACAGAAGCAGTTTGCTATTGCTCAGGTCTCAATTTCTGGTGCAACTCTAAGCATCCACTGTTTTGTTTGTTTTGGTTTTTTTTAGGTGGTCCACTTGCAAGATGTTCTGGGCCAGGATGCCAGCAGCTAATTGGGTGTAAGCTTAAGATACAGTGATCTTACCTCAGTCATCTCCTTCCGCATTCTGTCGGCCCTCGGGGTCATGCTTCTTTTCTCTCCCTGTTGCGCCCTTCTCGTTTGTGGTGTCCTGTGTCACGGGTGTTGGTGTGTGTTTGGCCCTGCACTGCTCTGCCCTGCTGCGTAGCCTGGGTGTAGGGGTAATAGGACATGTCCTGGGGACTTGAAATTGGCAGTGTAGGGTGTAGTGGGTATTTCTAGATGGGCACAAGATGCCTGGAGCTTTTAAGTTATCCTGCAGCGCTCTGACTTTTGTCCTAACTTTGTTTCAGGTGCAGATGGGTTAGATCCGTGTCAGAGCACACCAGGGAGCAAACACTTGGGGGTGACAGACTTCCACACTGAGGGTGCTTGGGAAAATGTTTAGCTTGTTTCTGCATTTTGTGTTTTTTTGAGTTTTCTACAAGATTTTAATCATCAACTTGGTAAAAATTAATGCTAAGGACTGAAAACATGAGGGGCTGCTGTTGGGGGTTAGATTTGCTTTTTTTCACTTACAGAATTTTTTCCCATAAGTTTCCAAGAAGCCTTAATGACTACTTAATCAGAACAGAAGGGAGTACTTGAAGGACATGGCAACACAAGGCTATACCTATTGTTTTTTAAGTCTCTGGGAGTGTCCCTCAGAGGGGAGAGATGACGAGCTTTGGGAAAGGTAAAAAGACAAAACTGGGGGGGGCCCTCACTCTTGCTCTTAGCATCGAGGACGGTCAAGCTGCCTCTCGCTGCAGGAAGAGTT
>VXBR01007030.1:224173-236858 GCA_013400215.1 Cisticola juncidis | reverse complement strand
TGCTACCCAAACCTTGCCCTGCAGACCCCACACAAAGGTCAGTGTCCTCTGCAGGGCCCTAAATGGGGTCACCTGTCCCATCCCACTGTCCCCTGGAGCAGCAAAGTGGGCCATGAACAAACCACTCTGACCTTTTCATTCCCATGGTGTCCCTGTGAAGCTGCTGCCTGGGCTGTGACCTCTCAAACAGACACATTGCCCCTATTATAAAACAGCCTGAAAATCCTGAGGAATTAAAAAACAAAACAAACAAACAGAGCAGTACAACCCAAATCACCAAGGGCCCCCCAGCAGCCACCCCTGAGCACACCCTCCTGACTCCCAGGAGTTTACACCACAAAACAATGCCCACACAAAGCTTCTGTGTTCTCCAGCACTGGCCCTCTGCCTCACCTATTTCCACTTCCACTGGAGGACATCACAAACCTCCTAATAAAGAGCAGTCTGAGGTGAGCTCTTCCTACCAGCCTCCAAAAATCACCAATAATACACAATACTTCTTAAAAAAAAAAAAGTCACCAGGAGTTAGCTTGAAACTAAAACAGCTGCAGCATTTAAAACATCTACTGCAAATGCAAACTACTTCGGAACATCATAATTAGTAAATGGCAAATATTAGGAGTTATGGGAAAAGGGATCGTTAAACCAGACTTTAATAGCCCAGCATTTCTTCTATTCCATGTGAAAACTCAGTCAGCACACACTTACAGCATTAAACTCACATTAAGAAACAAACTGCTTCATTTCTGAGTTGTAAAAACAAAGGTTAAATATCTGCTTCAGCACAAACCCTGTAATTTTTCCACAGCAACTGTATTGTTTTGCTTTGCATAGCTAATAATACCTGCCCTGCTTTGCACTCACTCATCTCCTGATCCAGGCTCATACTGCAATCACCAAACCAGAACAAACTTCCAAGGACTACATTTGCCATTAAGACTTCTGGAAGTGCCTCTCCTTTTAGTTATACTTCATTTATATAAAGTAGTGAGTTGAAAAGATGTGGTTTTTCGCAGAGAGCCCTTTTCCCACTACCTGTAACCAAATAAGCAGCTGCACAACATTCAAATATTCCTGAAGCAACCCAGAGGTGCCCCCAGGCCTGCTGCTCCTTGCCTGGACACCCTGTCCCATCCCATGCCCCACCCATCCCCTCATCTCCTCCCTGCTTTGCTCCCATGATTGCTCAGCCCCATTTTTTTGAGCTGCTGGTTCAACCACTCCCCTCATTTTCCCTTTACAGCCACTTCTGCCCCTCCACAGGGACAAGGGTACCTGTTCTTGCTGCATGGAACAGGGAATGGGCACAGCCTGAGGCTGCCACAACTCCAGGAGCTCCAGGAATGCCCAGGGTGGGATTTGGGGTGTCTGTGCAGGGACAGGAGCTCCCAGGGATGCCCAGGGTGGGATTTGGGGTGTCTGTGCAGGGCTGGGAGTTCCAGGGATGCCCAGGGTGGGATTTGGGGTGTCTGTGCAGGGCTGGGAGCTGCACTGGATGATCCCTGTGGTCCCTTCCAGATCAGGACATTTTCTGATTCTTCTCACACATCATCCCCAGAAACGTGTGCACCAGTTTTTCTGGCATTAGAGATAAACAAGATCTTGACAATGTCCAACTGTCTCAGTCTAACTGGAAACATTATAAACAAATTAAAGCAGCTTCTCATGCTGGAAAAGTCTGGGCAGCCTCAGAATAAAATGATACCAGACATGTCTCCACCCAAGTCTGTAGCTTTGGAGTGAATATGAATATCCAAATCAAATTTCTTTGGAATTTCTGGAATTGGAGCTGGGTGTCTCTGGATGTGCAGAGCTGGACATTCAAGGGAATTCCAGGATTTTCCAAACAGCTGCACAAAGAGCATAGATTATGCTGAAGGTCTCCAATGGGGATGTGATGTCCAAGTTTTATTCCTTCCTGTCCCCACTGCAGCCTGGCAGGCAGCTCCAATTTGCAAGGTCTGGTCAGATCAAACAGACATCAGTAGGAAGGACAATTCATGGAAGGAACACAGCCTTAATTAGTACTTGGAAGTTGAGCAACTTACTAGGAAAAGACTGATAAAAGTGTAAAATGCCATTTCACTGCCTAGCCCCTTTCATGTCTGTCAGAGCAGCGACTGAACCCCCAGAGAGTCAGAATTGATTCAGTGCTTGATCCAACAGCAATTCCAGTCAATGTGACCTGACCCCAACACCTCCCATGTCAGGCACTGCACAAGGCAGGAGCCACCTCCAGACACTCCTGACAGCTCTGAGGGGTTCTGCATCTCCAGAAATCACTGCATGATGCCCCTCACTTAAATCACTGCATGATGCCCCTCACTCACTGTCACCTCCTAACACAGCACTGAGCCAAAGCCTGGCATGTGAACCACTCCCCTGCCAGAGAGCAGCTCCCTCATCCAGCAGGGTAAATCAATCATTGATTTCTCCAGAGACTGAAGGTTTGTTCCTCACCTCCACCTGAGGGGCCTGAGAACCAGGGTGGCAGGGTCACCCTGTCACTTCAAACCAAGAGCCCCCATCCCACCAGGTGCTCCAAACTGAAAGTTCTGGTTACCCCAGCTTCCCACAACCAGGGTCCCTCTTAATAACTGTCCCTTTAATAACTGATTCATTAATTGCTGGGGTGTCCTGTGCAGGGCCATGGGTTGGGCTGGATGATCCCTGTGGGCGCCTTCCAGCTCAGGATATTCTACTCTTTCAATTTCTAACATATCTTCCCTTCACCGTAATCACCATGCAATTATTACAGATTTAAATGAAGGGGAGTTTGAAATCCAAAAAGTGACAGGGAATTAATACAACTTTAGGTCTAATTGTCCCTCCTCCCAATCTTCTGCCCCATTCTGCATGATTTATATTAAGTGGTTTGGGAATAGCCTGTTCCTCACTGGTTTATAGCACCAAATATCAGGGACAGGATCCAGTCAGGGCCACTGGGCAAGGTCACAGCCTTCCCTAAGAGGGAATCACTTCAGCCAGGCTCCATTCCAGCCCTTGGAATGGATGCCCAGCAATTCCCCCTGCCCAGGAGGCACAACTTCTGCCCTGGCAGTGCCCAGCCCTGCCCAGGCTGCCCAGGGAGGGGCTGGAGTCTCCTCAGCCGGGATATTGCAGAGCCCTCTGGACACAAAGCTGTGCCCTGTGCTCTGGGATGGCCCTGCCTGAGCAGGAGGTGGCAACAGGGACCCGCTGTGTCCCTTCAGCCTGGCCCAGCCTGGGGGATTCCCTGGAGAGGAAGAAGCACACCCAGCATCTCTCCTCACTTTTTCTGTTCCCACCTCTTTGATGCCAGTTCCGAGTATCTTCAAATAACCAAAACTCGTCTGTAAGGTTTTCTTTGTTCTCATATCATTCCCCACATAAAAACCTCATCTCTTCCTGTCCTTGAGACATCCCTTCAGTACTAATAGGAAAACATAAACCCCTAACTTACATATTTTTTCTAATATTATCCTGTGTGCCTGGTGGAGCCTCACACAAACCATCAGAGGTAGAACTGAGCCCCAGGCCTTTCCTGCTGGATCCTGCTGCCCTCAGGGGTGACACCAGTCCCTGCTGATGACAAGAGCAACAACTCCCAGCAAACTGAAATCCCACATTACAGTGTTTGGGCTGCACTCAGCAAAGGGCAAGGCACGGTGTGGTTTACACCAGGATAATGGTTATTACTGTTATTGTCTTGTCAGTGCAAAGAGGAAACACTGAGATAAAACCCAGCAGAACGGGGAGTTTGTCTTCCCAGCTATTTAAAGCATTCAGTGTTCCAGCCCACCTCTCTGAAAGCAGCAAACACTAAAAAACACACAAAGGTCAACAAAAATGTAAAATCCAATAATGAAATATAAGTGAGCTTTAAAATTCATTAAATGGCTTTTCACTTTTTTATTCTCCTCCTCTGCTTTGTGTTTGTAAAGTGTGATCAAGCAACTGCTTTGGAAGAATTAGCAGTAATTTGGTGCAAACATGAGTGCCCTCATGATTTCATTTAAAGTGTAATATAGGCAAAGACCCAGAAAGAGATTCTAATTGTTATTTTAAAATTAACCTTCTCACTTTACCTTTATGCTCTGAGAACAGGCACAAGCACAGTGGGCCATTACCGTGCCCAAAATCCTGCATGAGCTAAAGAAGATTAAAACTAAGGTTAAGTAAATCCTGACAACCAGCACGTAAGAAACCTTGCTTGGCTCTCTGAGGCTCTGCAGCTCGAGGTAACACCCAGAATAATTTGGCTGGGGCTCTGCTGGTGTCTGATAATCCACTGCTGACTTCTCTCTTGTAATGGCTTTCTGCTCTCTGTCTCAGCACTTAGACACCAAGAACAGCAATCTGGATTTCCAGGGCCCACCAGCACAGGAAGGTCCTGCTGTCCCATAGAGGGGATGGGAGCAAAGCAAGTCCTGTATCCCTTTTGGGAATGCAGCCTGAGGGATGAAGGATGCTCAGAGGCAGCACATGGCAGAGCCCAGCTCTTCCCAGCCTGAGCCTTCCCCTTCCAGAGCCAGGTGCTGGGGGCACTCACACCTCAAACCACGGGAAAGGACACAAGACCAAAGGGCTGTAAAGTGACAAAAGGCAGAGTTACAGGGGATATGGGGAGGGGATTCTTCATTCTCAGCCTGGCACAGGGTGCCCAGAGCTGTGGCTGCCCCTGGATCCCTGGCAGTGCCCAAGGCCAGGCTGGACAGGGCTTGGAGCAGCCTGGGACAGTGGAAGGTGTCCCTGCCATGGCAGGGGTGGCACTGGATGGAATTTAAGGGCCTTTCCAACCCAACCCAGTCTGTGATTCCATGTAATTTCCACTTGCACATAATAAGGGTACTAAAGGAGAGAGGGACCAAGGATTCCCCTTCCCTCCTTCCTTCCTGAGCATCCCATGCAGACACGTCCCACCGGTGGTTTTACTGCTCTGGAATGGAATTCCCACGTGCACCACGGCACAGCAGCTCTGAGGGAAGATGTGCAGATTGGCTGTGTATGACACAACCCCAGAGCTGCAGAGATCTCCCATTTTCCCTGTCAGCAGGAAGAACGGTGCTCCTGCACACCAGCCTGGCTGGCAGAGCCCAGGGAGATCCCTATTTTTAACAAATCCATTAAAGCAGAGTTCTCAGATTACTCCCACAGTGGAGAGCCGGGGATGCTGTCGGTGTTCCCTGCTGCAAGGCAGAGCATGGCTGGGCCATGGCACACAGCCCTTGGCATCCCTCTGGGGTATCAGGGATCAGTGAGTCCCAGGGAGGAGTCCCAGGGAGGGCAGGATCACAGGAGCTGGGATTCATTACACAGCGAGCGCCCTGCGAGCGCAGAGTATCCGATTTTAAACAGGAAAACACAAACTGGGATTTTTATCCAACTCACCAGGAATTTTCTTCCTTTTTCAGGCAAATTTGCATCTCCCCAAGGACCCGAGCAGCAGGAGCCCTGAGCTGCACCCCGAGCAGGCTGTGATGGCTCAGCACAGCCCTCTCCTCGCAGTTTTACGTCTCATTGCATCATTCCTGCATTATTTTTAGATAACCGTCAGGGGATGTCAGAATGTGGGTCGATAGCTATTAGATTTATAGGCAGAAATAGCAAGGCTTGTAGCTATAAGGTGTAAAGCATTCAACAATTTCTAGAACAAATCTGACCGTGGGGACTGGGGGCTGGAAAATACAGTTGCTTGTACTCCCAGCACTGTTTAGAAAAATAATCTCTGTGCTGCTCGGATACATTTCTGGAGTTGAATCACTGCTGTTGACTCACAGGAGGGTCAATACTGTGAGTATTCAGCTTGAACAGCCCTTTGCAGACTTTGATAAGGACATCTTACCAAAAATAAGCCTCCCTTTTAAATGTAATCTATCAGCATGCAGAATGCCCTCAGCTACACCCCGCAGCTCAGGCGTGTCTGAGGAGCTGGGGACTGGCAGCCTGCCAGCAACATCTGGAGCAGATGTTCCATTTTAGGCAGAGATTAGTGGCGTGAATCACAGAATTAGTAAAGCCTCCTTGGTTACCTGAGCAGCCTCATTTCCCTTTGCTGTTGAGCCCTGTTTAACAGGTGGGTTTCTCACAGGCTGCATTTTCTGACACAGTCGAGATTCTCTGCCAGGAGAGGAGGAGGGAGGATGGCCTGGAATGGACCAGAAGATTCCCCAGAATCCAAGCACATGGACAGCACATGCCTAAAGCCAACTCCATCCATCAGTCCTGCCTGGTCAGGAGGGGAGATCTCCAAGGCAGAAGCACAGGAATTGCTCCTCAGCAGTTCCTGCTGCCATCCCAAAGGGCTTGGGGTATCCAGGATGTTTGGGAGCCCAGCAGGGGAGAACACCATGGGCACAGTTTTGCCCTCTGCAGTGGCAGCTGGCAGCCTCCAGCACTGAAACTCTGATTCTGATGCTCATGCTTCTCCAAATAAATCCAAATCCAAGTGTCTCTCCCTGGAGACACTTGGGGACACTCCTGATCCAGACTGAGACTGGCAAGCAGGACTGTTATTCCCATAATTACAGCACCTTTCTGGGTGTTTGTGTCCCTGGGGAGAGATTCCTCATAGCTCCACAGCTAAATAGGCAGTGTAAATCTAACACACCCTCGTGAATTCTGCCAGCCAGGGAAGGCTGTTTCTCCATAAAGGGAGGCCTGAATTAATATGCAAAACTAAACCAGCAGTGTTGTCACTGTATTCTGGTCACTGCTGCTGCATCCCATGGATCCTGCGTTGTCTCTGCACGACAAATGTGTTACTGCTCATTACTCACTCATTGTCAGTGTCAGGGAATGTTTGGATCTGGATGCCAAACAACCATCAAGCCCCCAAATTATCTATCAGTTCCTTGTCAGATGGGTTGCAAACTAAATGTCACATTAATGTCTGAGCTTCCAGATGCTTCTAAATGTCTATCTTAAGCTGCACCTTTTAACTCTATTATTTCTCTAAGAAGTATTTCCTTTATTCACTCCTTGATAAGTATCAAATCCAATTCTCAGGAACCTGCTAAGAATAATTTACAGGCAGCAGCTCTCAGGTGCCTTGAGCCTGTGCAGACCTCTCTCCTGCTGTGAGGAAGTTTAGGCTGAGAACTTCTAAAAGCGCGTACTGAATGCATAATTTTTGTTATTCCTAATAAAGAATATGGCAACTAAATCTGTTGGGTATATCCTAAATGTTAAAGTGGCAATTTTCATCAAGGTATTATATAATATGTAATGGCCATCCTACACAATACAGTTATTTTCTGCTCCAGGAACATGCTGGCAATGGGATAGAGAGGGAAGCAGCCCCCCAGCTGCTGTGTGACAAGCATCAGTTAACACAGCAACCACATCCTACCCTGCATCTCTTATCTCCACATCTTCATTTCTTATATCAAAGGATTTCACCCACCAAGGCTCTGCTTGTATAAAGAACTATTTTAGCTCAGTAACATCATTAAAGTTTGGGCCCTTCTGCCTACAAACAGCTTTTCCCTACTCTCAGTTATTTACACTTAGTTATTTATCTTAATCAGGGAAATTTCTTAGCATTTAAGTTAATATATTACCTACCCATTAAAACCTTAATATTACCAGTCTGTGGGTGTAGTGCTATTACATTCTCCTAAATGCTGATAAAACCACTTTTAATCTGCCTTATTTACATACATAATTTCTATACTCAGTGGTTAGCTAAGTTTGTAATGTGTTTGGGGGATGATAAGTGTTAGAGAAGATAAGCATTATCTTATCCTTATGGGAAGCAAATCCACGTATCTCCAAAGTGTTTTAAGTTAATTAAGTGCCACTTTACAAGGATAGCAACACCATGCTGAGGGCTGTGGTTCGGTGTCAGCCTCCATGTCCATATGCAACCCTCCCAAAGTTAATTTCCTAATTGGATAAGCAGATGAGAGCACAGCCAGAGCACAGGAGGCTGCTGGCACGCGCTTGGCCATACCTCAGCACGTTCACATTATTCCATGTGCAAAAGCACAGATGCAGGCTGCTTTAAAAATTGAACACAGGCTTATTTCACCCCCAAGGAATGTAAAGTTCCTTTGCAACATTAACATTTGGTAAAAGCAGCAGTTTAATCTGTGCATTTCTTTAGCACAGGGGAAGAAAGGGTGAACAGAGGGTGAACCTTGCTGTTTACCCTTTTTCTGTCCCGCTTTACTTCAGCACTCCTTTCTCACTGCTCTCTTTTACAACAATGTGCAAATAGGTAAATTCTCCCTGATCTTATGCACCAAGCTGGACAGGGCTTGGAGCATTCTGGGACAGTAAAGGGTCTCCCTGCCCATGGCAGAGGGTTGGGTGGTCTTTAGAGTCCTTCCAACCCAATCATTCCGTAATTCCATGACCTGTTGAGAGACCACAAAATAAAATTGAGCAGAAGAGCTGTGGATGAGTCAGCAGTGCCCTTCTGTTCTCTGTGTCACCAGCATGTAGCCTGAAGTTCAGAATTCCTGGTCTGTGTTTCCACACTGCTCAGGCAGGTGCCACATCCTCCCTGTGCCCGTGGCTTCCAGGCCGAGCACTCACTGGAGTCAGCTGTGCTGTGAATCCACCCCCATCCACTCCCAGCATCCAAAGCACCAGAGAGGGAATTTCCAGCCTCCACACTGCCTGGAGGCTTCAATCCAAGGGCCAGGCCTCTGCTGGACACAGCCTGGAAGGTGCCAGCCTGGGGGGCTTCTCCTGTCCCCAGTGGGCAGCACAAGTGACCTGCTCACCTCTGTTCCATGCTCAGCCATGGCAGGGACAGGGGATGGCTCCCCACACCCACACCCAGGGTTTGCTGAGAGTTCTCCCCCTGCTGCAATCCCTGTTTCCAATGGCAGCACCATTTACTGACCCATCCCACTGAGAGGTCTCAGTACCTTTGGACACTGGACACAAACACCAGCCTTCCCCAAGCTGTGTCACTCACCCTGCAGCCTCTGGGATGTTAAAGGCTTGGCCCACCTTTGCTGTCCCTGGGTCCTCTAAATGCCCGATTTCTCAGATTCCTCACAGTCATCAAAGGGTTCCTACATCAACCCCAGAGGAATGGGATGAGTAGTGGGAGGACTCTGCCCAGTACTTCCCAGGAAGCAGCACACAGCTCCTGAAAATGCTGTATCTCCCTTCTGAGTCTGCTCCCTTCAGCTTCTCACCTGGTCGTATAGCACAGAACCCCCCTCTTGGTAAACACAGAGACAAACTGAAAAGTTCATTTGTGCAAATCTCCATAAAGTTGGAAATAATCCGGATCACAATTTGTACTTATGTAAATGTCAGCACACAAAAAACCAGGCTTGGATCAAAAAGACAAGTTGTAGTTAACACCCAGAGTAAAATACACACGCTCCTTTCTGACCTTCCTTACCTTTCTCTGCTCATCTGCTGGACAAGAGAATTCTGTCCATAAAAGATACTGCAAAAATTAAAAATCCTCTGAGGTCCCAGATCAGTGTCTGCACATACAAAGCCCTCAATTCCAAAGGGTACCCTCACACCCCTGTGTGTTCCATCAATTAGAGATCAGCAAAGAGCAAACCCCACACAACCTGTGCAATGAGTTAAAGAGCAACAATCAACTTTTAGAAAGTACAAAGCAAATTCACAGATTGGGCCACCTTTGGGACAGCTCTTCTTGCCCAGAGAGGAGTAAGAGGGAGCCAGGTATCAATTCTGGAATGGCATGGCAGAGAAATACCATTCAGACAGAAGGATTGTGTCAAATCCCTCCTTTCCCAGAGCCAAAGCAGTGATGTTTAGCTTGTTTTTATGGCCAACCTTTACAGAGATAAATAAATACACACACATAAAACATGAGGGCTGCTGCAACACCGAGAGCTGTTATTTCCAATATGCTTTACACTACATGACTCACAAAGCAAACCACAGCAATGGTATGATCAGATTGCTCATTTTATCTGCACAGAATGGAGCTTCTGAAGACATTCAGGTTTTTAAAGATGGCTTCAGCTCCCACTGAAATAAAGCCAAGTCCTATAAAGCAGGAGAAATCCATAGCTGGCTGCACCCAGACTGGGTTGTACCTTCTCTCTTTGCCCAAACTCTTCCCAATGCTCTGTGAGGTGCAGGCTTTCCACTTACCACCCTATGGATACTTTATTCCATGATTTTGCAGCTGCTAAACCACAGGTCAGAATTGAAATGAATCATGACCTTTTAGAACCAAAAGAGAAATCTCTCAGCAGGTTGCTGTGCAGGAGCTTGGCCCAGAGCTAAGGTGGGGTTTTTGAGGCCCCAGCACAAAACTACCCACACAAAAATCAAAGAGAAGTGGAGAGATCCTATTTGCACACTGCCAGCGGGCAGGAGATTTCAGGTGTTCCTCAAGCGCCCAGGATGAACGCTGATCCAGGCACAGAAAATTCCTGGCAGGAAAGCCAATGCAGCTGCTCCCCATCCTCAGTCCCAGGGGCTGTCCCAGTGCCCCTGACTGTTTCCTTTCAGTGCTGGTGCATGGGGCTCCCCACATCTTGCTGTAAACCCCAGCCCAGCTGAGGCACAGCCCACAGCACCCCTCAGAGCACTGGGCACGCTGAGCTCCTCTCCAAACCACATGTTCCAAATACACATTGACCCAAAGTTACATAAGCGCCGTGCCAGAGCTATTTTTTAGCCAGACTGATCAGCGCTGCTATAAATCACCCCAGGATGCAGAGGCCAGACAAGATGTCACATTTATGTGCTCAGCTTTCTGCCTGCCCTGAGAAAACGTTTGTGATATGCCAACATATCTATTCCCTCTCTGCCTCCCCTGGCGTGTAGGTGCATGACTGCTGCTCTGCACTGAGCAGGCTCCAGACAGCGCTGCCCGTGGGGACAGCACTGAGCTGTCCCTGCCCCTGCAGTTCCTCTCAGCAGCCCCAGCCAGCGCCAGAGCAGTCCCTGGGGCAGGGCAGCCCCACATGAACCTCCACAGAAGGGCAGAAGTGATAACCCCAGCTCAGCCTGTGCCTGCAGGGATGGCAGCCTGCTGCATGATCCTATCCCAGTCCAGCATCCTGGAATAAGGGCTGCAGTTATTGCCCCAATAACTGCCTAAATCCTCCTGGAAACTTCTGCCCTAGCAGGATCCAGGAGCAGGCAATTCCACAGTCTGATTGCAAATAACATTCAACTTTCTACCTTACTCCTCGTTATTCTTATACTGCTCCTCTGTTTATTGCTCACCAGTGCCACTCCAGCCTCTCGTGGTGCCGGGCACAGGCAGGACAGGTTTCTCATGCACGTGTATAAACCAGGAATAGCAGTGACACTTTCCTGCTCAGCTGAGTGCTCCAGGGCTGTCCCCAAAGCCACAAGTGCTGTGGGGAATCCACGCTGATCCTGCACCTGCCTTTCCCCCTGGGTGCAAAGTGACACCGGCCACAGCTCTGGGCTCAGCACAGACACGGCACACACAGCTCTGGGCTCAGCACAGACACGGCACACACAGCTCTGGGCTCAGCACAGACACGGCACTCACAGCTCTGGGCTCAGCACAGAACGGGGCATGAGCTCCACATTCCAAACTCGGAGAGGGAATCACTGACACTGCCAGAAACACCCAGTCTGCTCATCCCGACACACAGAAACTTGCAGGGATTGAAGCTACGGAGGTTGGAAGCAATAAGCAAGACCCTTGATTGAAATTACACCCCCAGTTGTGAATCTGTGGGGAACAGCTTTAAAAAAATCAGCTTCCACAGTGAGTGTTTTAATTAGATACCTCACCTAGATTTCTTACATCTTCACAATGTGTTTCTCTATCCTGCACAGCATCTTTAAAACTCCCTTTCTACATCTCCGAACTACTCAACCTGGTGAGATTTTAATAGAAATCCCCTTTCTGTGCTATAAAGAGAAACATTACTTGAGCTTTTTAATTAGCAGTTGTCGGTGCTGAGCCATAGGAAATACTGAATACTTTGCTTAACTTCTTAGAGAAAGTGCCTTTTGCTTTCTGACCTTCTGCACTCAAATGATGCAACACACTTGAGCCATTTGAAAACTCCTTTCCAAACGCAGCTCTGTGCGAGTGAAAGCCATTCCCTCAATCAATAATACACCCTGTGCTGCTCCAGCCCGTGTTCGCCCGCTGCACACCCGGCTCGTCTGATGCAGAAATCGAGCCACGGTTACCTTCTGACCGCCGCTATAAATGTGAAAGGCAGATTCTGTTATTGCCATTTCCCTCCATCCTGTGCAAGGTACCCCGCGCTTTAGACACACACGGAACTTGGGAATCGCATGCGATTTAAATCGATCCAGTCCGTTCAGACTCCGTTTGCACAACAACACAGGGGGAGCAGGGTCCGTCATGCAAACTTGAGGCAAGGCGGGCATCTGCTCCGAGCCTCGATTCACCATCACCGAGCCTACCCCGAAAGGCATTAAAGAGCAGGAGAACAGTTCCTACCATTCAGCTGCCTGTAGACGATGTCCTCTAGGAGCGAGAGCCTCTTCAGCACTGCATCCTGGATGGAGCTGATGCCGTGGGCTGTCAAGTTGGCCACTTCTGCCCTGGGATGGATGTCATGGAAGGAGTCGCCGCTCTTGCTGGTGATGGGTCTGCACTTGGCCAGGAAGAGGACGAAGCCAGCCACGGCGATCAGGTTTAACACCAGCAGGACTTTGACTCTCCTCAAAGAAGCCATCAAACTTCCCGAGGGGCCCCGCCAGCCGCCGCGCTGCCGGCAGGGCTATGGGA
>VXBR01007030.1:191756-221219 GCA_013400215.1 Cisticola juncidis | reverse complement strand
ACCTTCTGAGCCACCCTCAGCACCTGAGCCACCCTCAGCACCTTCTGAGCCACCCTCAGCACCTTCTGAACCACCCTCAGCTCTCTGGGACTGCCAAGGAGCCAAGTGCCACCTGTGTCACCAGAGCTGCACAATTCTCCACAAACACTCCCTCTGTGCCTCCCCTACAGCACCAAGGAGAGCAGAACGCTTCAATAACAGTAACAAACATCAGAGAGTCCCTGAATCAGAGAATCACCAAATCACCAAGCCTGGGAAAGACCTCCAAGGTCACCCAGGGCAAACACCAACCCAGCCCCACCACCCTGTTCAGCACTAACCTGTCCCCAAGTACCTCACCCAAATGTTTTTTGAACACTTCTGGGGTGTTCACCCTGCTGTGGGCAGCCTGTGCCAGGCCCTGACCACCTCTCAGTGGTGAAACTTCCCTAAAATCTAATTTAACTCCCCCTGGCACAACCTGGGGCTCTTTCCTCACACCCTGCCCTGAAGATGGGCACCAACAGGACGTGGCTGTAGGATACAAGAAAAGTCATGAACCAAGAAAAGTTATCCTTTGTGGCATTCCAAGGCCTGAGAGCAACTTCCCCACCCATATTTCCTTTGAGCTTTGCACCCCCAGAAAACTGAACTAAATTTCAACAACAAATACAAAATGGTTGCTTGAAAAAGTCTGTCAAGACTCTACTCTCTAAATCAGGGTTCAACTAAGGCATAGCTCAGCCTCCACTGGAGAGTTTGAAGGTTTTTTCCTTCTTTTTTAATCTTTTTTTTTCTCCCATTTTCATTACATTCCCACCAAGAAAGAAATAGCTTGAAATACTGTTACTAAATCAAGAAGAAGAACTAAAGGATATGTGTCAGTATCGGGCAGAGGAGATCAGTTTGCATGTCTAATAGAAAAATTCTATTTTTGCCCATTCCACTGGAGTTCTGTGAACAGCACACACACACTTTTCAAGTGCTAGCCAAAATAATTACTTCTCTGCTTCTGTGGGGGAAAAAATCCACTAAATCATGAATATTCAATGGATTGGTTAATGACATAGTAATGCTTTAGCTGAAATCTTTGCTCCTTAAAATACAGCCAACATGAGCTGCCAGTTAGAAGAAGAATTAAAAATACAAAAATAACTTGATTTGCAGAAGCTATCACCCCCTGATCACTTCAGGAGTGTGTGATGGTAGCATGATACCATGACAGATCTGGGGCAGACTGTCTTCACAATCTGGGAGATGTAAAACAGGAAAAAAAGATTTTCTGTTCCTCCCTGGAGCTTCTGGCAGTGCTGGGGGTTCTCCAGGGCAAAGGTGCCTTCCCTCACCAGCTCAGTCCTGGCCCAGGTGATCCCAGGGGGCACCAGTTACATTTCCAGCCTTGTAGCACCAGCTCAGTGGGGAAAAATATTTGGGTCTTTTAGCTAAATTTCTTTGAATTGCATAAATGAGTCTTTGCTTAAGCAAATCCCTGTATGAAAACAGTGATCTGCAAAAGAAAAAAAAAAAAAAAAACCAAACAGCCAAACAAACACCTGCAGAAAAGGTTCAATTTAAAGCAAATTTTGTTTGCTCAAAGTCTGAGAGTTCTGGCTGGAGTGCTGTGAATACAGCTGGGTTATTTCTCTGCTTCCAGGCTTCAGGTGGTGCTCAGGAGTTGCATCTTCCCGTTTTTCTCCCAGGCTCTCAAGAATTCCTGATTATTCAGCCTCAATTTTGTTGCTTTGCCACCAAAACCACCTTTGAGAAAGCCAATATTCATCAGGTAGATGAATTTAAACCCCCATGTTACCTATGAACTCTTTGTTTTTCCCACTGGAGTTTTCTTCATGTGGGATCTACTCCCTTCAAGGGTCACCAAAATCACTGTGAGGCCTGGGCTGGTGGAAGGAGTAAAACCTGGACAGGAAGATGGTTTGTTATTTTCAGAAGCCAATATTCTGAAGCTGATGGCTCACTCTGCTCTCTCTGAGCCATTCCTGATACATTTCAGGCACGTATTTATCATCAAGGAGTGAACCCTTTATCCCCAGCCTTAATGTTTTTCTCCACTAGGGGAACAGCTAATGCACAAAAGTAACTTTCCTCAGTGTTATCTTCAAAGTTGGGAACATATTTAGTTCCACATTACAATAACTCCATTCATATTTCATGAATTTTTAAGTTCAGCCTGTGAGCATGGACAGCTCATCACTGATACATCAGGAAAATGCTGTGAAAAAACAAGCAACTTATTGTGCTTTTAGCATATGAAATTGCTGCATGGTTCCCTCAAGGATATTAAAAAGATCTGTGCTATGGTTATCAATAAGTATCTTTCAGGATCAGCATTTATAAAGCTTCTGGAATGGCTGCAGTTCTCGACTGACTTCAGAAATTAAGGAACTTACAAAAAGCAGAATCTTAGCTCAAAGTCCACTACTCTTCAGTTTTGCTGCTTTGAACCTCAATATTCGTCTTGATGACCAGAACCTAATTATTAAGTAATTTTATTATTAGAGATGGTTTGAAAAGCTTCAGGTTATTTCCTGAAAAAACAGAGGGGAAGGGAGAAGAGCAAGAGGAGCAAAGTCATTGAAATTTTGATAAATCATCAAAAAATCAGAAAATCCATTTTAAATATTGATTCCTTGTGTGAGTAGAAAATAAATTCTCACTTATTTCTTTTTTATTAAAAGAGATACTTACATGGCCTAAGTTCTTTCAGCACTTAATCATCATCTGATAGTCCCTGGGCCAGGGAGTACCAGTGTTTCTTCATGTTACAGCAGCAAATAAAAGGATACCAGCAAACCTTTGAAAAAAACACAGCAGCACAGAAGGGTTTGGGTTGGAAGGGACCTCAGAGCCCATCTAACCCCACCCCCTGCATAGGCAGGGACATCTCAGGCTGCCCCAAGCCCTGTCCAGCCTGGCCCTGGGCACTGCAGGGCTGGGGCAGCCACAGCTGCTCTGGGCACCCTGTGCCAGGGCCTGCCCACCCTCACAGGGAACAATTCCTGTCCAATATCCCATCCAGCCCTGCCCTCTGGCAGTGGTGAGCCATTCCCTGGGGTTTAGATTCCAAGGAAACCACGAGATGACACAAAGGACCCGGCCAGGATGAAGCCTTTGGGAGCCTCCAGGACAAGAGGTCACTTTGTCCCAGGCTGACACACTCAGCTGCTGTGCCCTGCACCAGCACCACAGCCCTGCCTGTGGGAGCAGGGAAATGCTGGAAGATCCCAAATCCCTGTCCCTATTAACTTTGGGATTGCCTTACCCATGACTGTCAGAAGTGCAGGTCTGACACTACAGCCAGGACAAAACCCAGAAGCTTTGCTGGGATGGAGGAGCCCTCTCAGCCTCAGCTGCCTCCCCAAATCCTGCTCTTGCTTCCTGTAGAACCTGGCCTCTCCCACCTCAGGGGACAGCCCAGACATGGAGCATCCCCTCCTGGCTGCTGCTCCAGCCTGGCTCTGAGGACTCCCTGGGTGCCTGGCTCCTGTTCAAGAGGGATGATTTATCCCCGTGCCTGGCTCCTGTTCAAGAGGGATGATTTATCCCCTGACTTACACCAAGTTCTCAGCCCGGGGTCAAGGCTCAAAGCCTGTTCTGAACCCTCCACAACCCTGCCCAGGCTCCTGCTCCCCCCAGCAGGACCAGGCTGGGCAGGAGGAGAGGCCAAGGTCATGGAGACTGCACTGAAGGTACAAACCCAAGGCTTGGCCCTGCTGCAGCCACAGATGCCAATGGAGAACTGACACTCTTCTTTTATTCTTTATCCATGAGAACTCTCTGTGTGTCAATCTCAAAATACAGTGTTGGATTAAAGAAAGCAAATTAAAAAAAAAAACCAAAAAACTCCAGTGTGGAACTTTTACAAGCCACTGTGCACAAATACTTGCCTGCTTCTGTCTTTCCATGTAATTCTTCTTTTGCAGCACTAGGATGTCCCTTGCACTCTGCTTAAACTGTACCCCAGCCATGCCAGGGCAGTGTTTATCCTGCTGTGGTTCTGAATGGTGAGCTGGTCATCTGCAAATAATACTCTGATTTAACCCCAAAAATTTAAATGTCCCAATAAAGAGGAACCACAGATGGCAAAAACTGTTTGAGAAATACCAGTGTGAATTGCATCACACTGATTAAACATCACTGATTGACATCAATAAATTCTTGCTACAGAATTTAGAAGATGCTTCTCATGAAAATTTCAAGAGGTCTGCATACCAGCAAAAATAATAATTCAAAGCAGTTCTTAATGTTTAGAAAATCAAGTAGGTCAAGAATCAGACATATATGTGTTTACATTCTGAGTTAAACACTGAACTTCCCTCTCAGGCAGCCTTTTGTTTTATTTTGGGAGTCTGTATATGAACTGTGTTCCCAGTACCCAAAACACACCAAGTGCCTGTCTCAGCAAAATCTCACAGGTGCTGTGTCCTGGTGGAGTTCAGTGAAAGGTACAGTGGGAAAAACAAAACCAAGCTGGATTTTATCTCAGATTTGCTGTTGATTCATTGGGTGTCTCTAGGCAAAATGCCCTGAGCTGAATTTTCAGGGAAGTCACAGAGTCATGGCATGGCTTGGATTGGAGAGGACCTCAAAGCCCTTCTTGTGCCACCCCTGCCATGGCAGGGACACCTCCCACTGTCCCAGAGTGCTCCAACCCCAAAATCCAACCTGGCCTTGGGCACTGCCAGGGATCCAGGGCAGCCACAGCTGCTCTGGGCACCCTGTGCCAGGGCCCTGTAAATCCTTTCCCTGCCTTTTCTTTTAGCTCTCTCAGCCTTTCCTCAGAGAGGAGCTCCAACCCTCCACCCCTCTGATCATCTTGTCCATCTTCTCACAGGTCAAATGCAGACACTCAACTGAAGGCTGCAGTTTCAGAGTGGCTGAACAGCCTGAGCACCCCAGCTCAGCACTGGGGCAGAAACAGTGCCAGCCACAGAGGAGTGCTGGGTTTGGGAAGTGGGGTCCACAGAACTGCCAGTCCCACTGGGAAACCCCCAGAAGAAACTCTTTTCATCAGGAGTCTCCTTTTTACTGCAAATATTCTTAGCTGGGGAGTAATTCACAGAGGAGACAATTCCTGTTTCCTCTCTCATTTAATGTTTGGGTGGAACTGCAGTAGGAGATTTGGGACAAAAGGAAGCAGAGTTTTGGCTGGGAGGACAAAGCAGGGGTGGCTGAGCCTGCTCTGCTCCCACCAGGCACTGGATGGCGGAGCTGCCAAGGAAAGCAGATCCCAGGCTCAGTCAGACTGTGACTTCCCCCATCAAATGAAAACTGGTGCCCAAACCAGGCTGTGATTTCTCCCCCAGTACAAACACAGCACCATTCAAGCTCCATTCAGTGCCCAGGCCCAGCCCACCCAGTGACAGAGGACTCCAGCCCTGCCAGGTACAAACATCTCCAGCCTGGTCCAACAGCTGAGTCCCGATGCCTCACAAGTACAAATTGCCTGTTTTTGTATAGCCTGAGCAGGTACTCAGCTACCCTGAAGGGATTGTTCTTAGCTTTGAAGATTGCTGCTTTCATTTCAGAAGAATGGCCAGAAAGATTTTCCATTTTCTTTCCAACAATAGCATTTGTTGTGGGGGAAGGATATAATATCTTTAAGGAGGCAGGGAGAGAAGATGATGTGCTAGACCCTGCCTCTGAAATACTTCTCCTTGAGGAATATCCATTTGCATTTGGGGCTGAAGGTCTCACAGAATAGCTTTTAAAGGAAAAAAGCTGTGCTGAGCCCATCCAATTCCCCCTCCTCTGGTCTGTCTCATCACAGCACTTGGGTGTTTCCCTTTTCCCCTCATGCACAAAAGGAATGAAGCCTTATGGAGAGATTCATCCCAGCTGTACCCACAGTTTGCAAGGCTGCATGAAGCAGGAGTGTCCTGAGCCTGTCCTCCCCCAGCACTGCTCTGCCTTTGCCTTGCCCTGCAGGAACCACCTGGGAGCAATGGATGCACTCCCAAAATCCTGCTTTTGTACTGCCTCAGATCCCAGAATCATTGAAAAAAATCCCAGAATGGGCTGGGTTGGAAGGGACTTCAGAGCTCAACCAGTGCCCCCCCTGCCATGGCAGGGACACCTCCCACTGTCCCAGGCTACTCCAAGCCCTGTCCAGCCTGGCCTTGGGATGCAGGGGCAGCCACAGCTGCTCTGGGCACCCTGTGCCAGGGCCTGCCCACCCTGCCCAATATCCCATCCATCCCTACCCTCTGGCAGTGGGAAGCCATTCCCTGTGTCCTGTCCCTTGGGAATTGTCTCTCTCCAGGTTTCCTGCAGCTCCCTCAGGCCCTGCAAGGTCACACTGAGGTCCCCCCAAAGCTTCTCCTCTCAGGTGAACATTCCCAGCCCTCCCAGCCTTTCCTCCCAGCAGAGCTGCTCCATCCCTCTGCCCATCCTGGAGCCTCCTCTGGGCTCCTGCAGCAGCTCCAGGGCTGGGGCAGGTGGGGTCTCACCTGAGCACAGGGACAGAATCCCAATCCCCTTCCTCACTGCCCACACTGGTTTTGATCTCACCATGTGAAAAATCCAGGACTGACTGACACCAATCCATGGATGTCACTCCCTCAGCTCTGCTGCTCCCAAGGACGTGCCCAAGGTCTGGCAGTGACTTTGGGCTCCCCCACTCTGGCTGTTCATTGTCTCAAGGCAAATCCTCCTCCAGTAAAGCAGCTCTGCAGCACTTCAAACTTTGGCTGGCAGTTCCTCAGACTGTCTGGGCACAGAGATTCCTCCTGCAGTCACTCCTGCAGTCGTTCCTGCAGCCATCCCTCCTCACTCCCCAGCACTTCAAAGGCCAGTGGAACATTAGAGGGACACACTGCAGTGCTTTGTTTTCCTCTCTCCTTAACTGCTTTTTTAGCATTTTAAAACACAATGCACTCATGAAAGGTTGTAAAATTCCTCATAAAGTTGACTGTGCCACAGGATTATAGAATACCTCTTGGAACAATGGATAAACAGCTAATCTTGGATCTGTCACCAGAAAACACTAATATATTTCAAAAAGCTATTAGCCCTTAAACCAAAAGTAACACAGAATTTGATTTTGGGCAACAGGCTATAAACCACTGAAATTGTTTGGCAGCTCTGCATTGAAAGCAGGTGGAAAAAGCTGTAAGACTCCTGGCATTTATTTTATTCAGCTATTTAAGGCATATTTTACATAGATTCCAAAACATGTGCATGAAAACGAACACTAAATAAGGATACTTGAAAACAACAGTGGATCGCTTGATTTACCACATGTTTCAGGAAGCAGAACAACATTTGCCATGTTATGCAAGAAGGAAGTGAAAGGCAGTAAATATTACAGATAAAAAATAATAAACCATCAATAGCCTTTACATTTTTTACAGCATCATATCTGTAAGGAGCTTTAGAGTATTCAGCTCTGACCATAACCTTCAGATGAGCAATATCCATTTTGTGGATGGAAACACTAAAGCTCAGCCATTAATCCCAAACTCCTGCTCAGTTCTGAAGGGCTGTGGGACAGGGATGGCCAGGATGGCCAGGGATGGGGGGACAGGGAGGAAATTTGGGGAATGCAGTTGGGAAATACAGTTTGAGATTGCCACATGGAAACCCCAAACCTAAATATGTTTCATACCTTGTTTCTTTCCCTAGACTTTATAACCCCTGGTCTTGTCTTTGATCTTGCCAGTGGATCCCAGAACCCCAGGCTGGGCCAGGTTGAAGGGACACAGCGGGTCCCTGGTGCCACCTCCTGCTCAGGCAGGGCCATCCCAGAGCACAGGGCACAGCTTTGTGTCCAGAGGACTCTGCAGTATCCCCGCTGAGGAGACTCCAGCCCCTCCCTGGGCAGCCTGGGCAGGGCTGGGCACTGCCAGGGCAGAAGTTGTGCCTCCTGGGCAGGGGGAATTGCTGGGCTCAGGCCCTGCCCGTGGCTCTGGTGCCACTGCTGGGCCCCTGGAGCAGAGCCTGGGCCCTGCTCTGCCCCTCCCTGCACACAGGGACACCCAGGGCTGAGGACCCCTCTCAGCTGGGGCTCCTCTCCAGGCTGGGCAGCCCCAGCTCCCTCAGCCTTTCCTGGGCATGGAGATGCTCCAGTCCCTCCTCATCCTCACAGCCTGTGCTGGGCCTGCTCCAGGAGCTCCTGGCCCTGCTGTGCTGCGGATCCAGAGCTGGACAGGGCACCCCAGAGGTGCCCCCAGGGCTGGGCAGAGGGGCAGGATCACCCCAGAGGTGCCCCCAGGGCTGGGCAGAGGGGCAGGATCACCCCAGAGGTGCCCCCAGGGCTGGGCAGAGGGGCAGGATCACCCCAGAGGTGTCCCCAGGCTGGGCAGCCACAAATGAATGGGATGCAGGTCATGAAATAAAAAAGAGGATGAAGGTGAATTTTCTGAGGAAAAAAAAGGTATGAAAAGATCAGGCAGATAGAAAAATGCTTCAGATGAAGAGTGCAGGAGTTACCTTCTCACAGAGCAAAGACACTTTTGTCAAGTACTTTGAGAGAGGTGATCTTTAAGCTCTTCAAAGCCTCAAAGAAAGGGAAAACATGAGCAGGACTAAGGTGAGGAATTTCAGGCTTGGGCTGAGTGCTGGAGCTGGAACTGGGTGAGGAATCCCAGCAGCACAGCCAGGACTGTGCAGCAGCAGTGATGCCATCCCAGAGTGGGTTTATT
This sequence comes from Cisticola juncidis, assembly GCA_013400215.1. Lineage (NCBI taxonomy): Eukaryota > Metazoa > Chordata > Aves > Passeriformes > Cisticolidae > Cisticola > Cisticola juncidis. The sequence goes on along the minus strand of VXBR01007030.1, from coordinate 212,580 downwards.
TGGGGCCTGGACAGTGGATTTGCATTTTATACAGAGAAATCACTGCACAAAGGCTGATTCTCAGTGGAAAGGTATTTTTGGTATTTCTCTGGGAAATAACCTACTGGATGCAAGATTTAATTTTTTCACTTAAAAGATACACTCATCTCAGAGCCTCTTAAGGAAGGGGAGTATCAGAATAATTAACCAGAGTGTTGCTGCTCTTGTGTTCCTGCTTTGGCAAAAGCTGGGGCACACAACAATTTACCAGCACAGCCTTTGATCTGCACACATTCAGGCCTGAGAGAAGGGAATGGAGCTGGGCAGGGTCTGGAGCCCCAGGAGCAGCTGAGGGAGCTGGAAAGGGGCTCAGCCTGGAGAAAAGGAGGCTCAGGGGGACCTTGTGGCTCTGCACAGCTCCTGACAGGAGGGGACAGCCGGGGGGGTCGGGCTCTGCTCCCAGGGAACAGGGACAGGAGGAGAGGGAACGGCCTCAGGCTGGGCCAGGGGAGGGGCAGGGTGGAATCAGCAGGAATTTCCACATGGAAAGGGTGGTGAGACCCTGGCAGGGTCTGCCCATGGAGGTTTGGAGTGCCCATCCCTGGAGGTGCCCAAGGGATTCCTGGATGTGGCACTCAGAGCTCTGGGCTGGGTCAGTCACAGGTTGCACTCGATGATCCTGGAGATTTTTCTCCATCCTTAATGATTCTGGAATTCTGATTCATACAAGGTTTTGGTGTTTTCTTTCTGTCAATTAGACACACATATATATGAGAAAGCAGTGAACTGTACAGTTTTGTCAAAGCCAGGCTTCAGTAATAAGGAAATTATTCCTCCAGAATCCTCTCATTCAATAGACTGAAAGCAGCACTGAGCTGACTCATTCCATGGGGCTGCCACCAGCAGGCTAAAAATTTCCTACAGGAAGTTCTTGAGGTACAATTCTGGGAAAAAAAAAAAAAAAAAAAGGTTATTATGACCCACAGAGGTGACAGGAAATAAGGAGGCACAAAACTCCCAGGCATGAGAGGCTGGACAAATCCCACCAGCAGCTCTCCAAACTGCTTTGCTCTCCCTGGAAAATGTTCCCTCATTTCCAAAAATCACCCTGAAAAGTCAGAGGGTTTGGAGATGCTGTTCACAGCTCCTCCAGGGCAAATCCCAGCAGCTCCAACAGCTCATGGGGAGTGTCTGTTGTACCTGTTCAGTATTCAGTGCTCTGGTGTTCACACAAGGGACAGCACCAAGGACTCTTCAGTGTAATTTTGGCCATCTCCACCTCTGACTCTGCTTCCTCTGCTGCAGCAGCTGGAGAGGGAAAAGGAGGATTAAGGCAGGAAAGGCCTCTGGAGAGCAAGGTGAGCTCAGCTCTGAGCACTCACACTCACCTGACTGGGGGAGGAAGCCTCCTTTTCAACTGAGCATTTTCATCTTGCACAGGAAAATTCAACAGAATTCTTTTCTTCCTGTATCTAAACTGGAAGTAAAAATTCAAAATACAAACTGAGGAGTAGGTAACTTTGAAATTATCTATGTGCATATACATTAAAACAAAACAAAACCAAAAAAGCCAAAGCCTTGAGCTCAGTTTAGCCTCTAAGCTGCCTGTGGCGGTTCAGTGTGGGTGGAGGAGGAATCAGGGCTGGGATCACAGGAGCCCCTCAGGAGGCTCAGGGCTGCACCAGCACAGAGCTCTCACTGCTCAGGATTAGCAGCCTCTCAGGGGCCACACAGAAACTGGTTTGCAGTCTGAGTGGAGCACCTCTTGTGATAATTGAAATTAAGGACTTCAGGCTGAAGCTTCCCAGTTACAGCTCCCAGCTGAAATCACAATATTCTGAGAGAAAAGGGATCCCCAAGGATCATCCAGTGCAGCCCCTGCACAGACACCCCAAATCCCACCCTGGGCATCCCTGGGAGCTCCTGTCCCTGCACAGACACCCCAAATCCCACCCTGGGCATCCCTGGGAGCTCCTGGAGCGTGGCAGTCTCAGGCTGTGCCCATTCCCTGGGGAGCCTGGGCAGTGCCATGGACAGCCCTGGGGAAGTCAGGGATTCTGCTCATTCAGACAAAATGTGCTCCTCCAGAAATGCTGGGAGAATGGGATCTCAGGACCTTGGTTTTGGAATAAAGCTCTGGACCAGGGTTGGGGCAATTTACTCAAAGCAATTCAGTGAATAAAACATCATTTACTGGATTTAATTCCCACATTCATGTCTTACATTTTATTTCTTTGGTGTGGAGAATCTCAGTAATGCCCTGGGAACCTGAAGGCACATCAGGGGCTCCTTGTGCAAATGGCCAGGGCAACACCCACCTCTGACTCAAACCCATTCAAGCCCCATATTTTTAATTTCACTACAATAGCTGGATCACATTAGTGACCAGTACAAACCTTTGAGCTGCCTTGCTATTTATTCAGTTCCATTTTGGCTTAGGAGATCATTTGTGATCAATAACTACAAGGTCTCGACTTTAATTTGGACTACAAGTCTACCAGTGAACAAAATAAATTTTGACAGATACATGCAATGACCCAAAAAGAGTTAATTTTAATTATGTTAATGTTTAATAAATGGTTATTCAAATCCTGCAATAATAACTTGATAGTCCTCCTTATAAAAATGACAATTCTCTGCCTCATCATAACTAATTATATTTAAGCTATTCAAGGCCATAATTTATCAATTATCCAGCTACTAGATTTCATATTAAACCATACTCCTAATGCAAAACAGCTTTCTGGAAAAAATCAGAGTGAGCAATCAAATGGCCACTCATGGGAAGCCCAGAGTCTCTGTGCATGGAATGGGGGTCTCAGGGGCATCTGCAAATCACTGCAGAAAGGGCAAAATATTTCTGTGTATTTGATTCTGCTGCTGCTGCCTGAGTCTCTCCTTTTTGATGCAGGGATGCTGGAAAGGATCTGCTTTTTAGCTCTGCCTTGGGTGGCATAATGAAGGCTCTTTCAGCAGCATTAGCAGGAGGAAGCTTTACTGGCAGAGCTTCCAGCTTTTCTTGGAGGTGCAGCTTTAATCACTGGGGACTGTGCCGAGGCTGTTGATGTGGTATTTCTGAAGAAAAAGAGCTTTTGCTGCTCCTTTAAAGAGCTGCCAAGTGCTTGGAGATGATTATTTCATATATATATTTATGTGTGTATATATGAGTATCCTGCTTAGAAAGAACATCTAGGTCATGTTTTCCATACTGATCTACCTTCAATCTGCATCACCAAGGGCACTTGCAGAGAAGCAAGAGCCTTCCAGGGGATCTCTGCTGCTGCTGAAGTTGAACCCTCAGCTGTGTTTGGGGTGTGACTGGGGATGGAGGGGGTAGGGATGGGCTCTGTGAGGGTCTGATGGAGCCAAGTCCAGCTGGCCCCAGGACAGACCCAGGACTGGCCAAGGCTGAGCCCAGCAGGGACTGTGGGAGCACCTCTGGGGGTAACTGAGGTAAGAACAGGGGAAAAAACAACCCCAAACTGCCCCACTGCAGCTGGAGAAGGGAGGAGTGAGAATGTCTGAGAGAATGAACTCAGAGACCAAGGGCAGGGCTGACAAAGGTGCTGGAGCTGAGGTGCCCCAAAGATGCCAGGGTGCCTGGAGAGGCATCTGGGGGCACAGGGAGCAGAGATCCCCCTGCAGCCCCTGGGGGAGCCCAGGGCAGGGCAGGAGATGCCTGGGAGAGCTGTGATTCCAGGGAAGCCCCTGCTGGAGCAGGGTCCTGGCAGGACCCATGGATCCATGGAGAGAGGAGCCCACCTGGAACAGCTTTGCTGGAAGGGCTCTGACCCCATGGGAGGGACCTCACTGGGACAGTGCCTGAGGGACTGAGCCCAGGGATAAAGGGATCCACCCTGGGGATAAAGGGATCCACCCTGGGGAAAAAGGGATCCACCCTGAGGATAAAGGGATCAGCCCTGGGGATAAAGGGATCTACCCTGGGGATAAAGGGATCCACCCTGGGGATAAAGGGATCCACCCTGGGGCAGTGCCTGAGGGACTGAGCCCAGGGATAAAGGGACCCACCCTGGGGCAGTTTCTGGAGCTCTCCCCTGGAGGGAGCCCAGGCTGGAGCAGGGGCAGTGTGAGCAGTCCAAGGGCTCTGGAGGAAGCAGCAGCAGGGACAGCTCTGTGTGCTGGACTGACCACAGCCCCATTCCCATCCCCCTGAGGTGCTGAGGGAGAGGAGGGAGAACAAATCCAGAGTGAAGTTGAGCCTGGGAAGAAGGGAAGGGTTTGGAGAAGGTGTTTTAAGATTTGTTTTTATTTCTCAGTTCCCTACTCTGCTTTGAGGGGTGATCAATGGAACTGATTTGGCCCAGCCGAGTCTGTTTGGCCGTGGCAGCTCCTGCTGAGGGATCCCTCCCTGCCCTCGTCCCAGCCAGAGCCTTCCCTGTGTCCTGTGTGCCCTGCCCAGCTCAGGGCAGGGAGAGAGGGGCTTGGAGGGCACAGGGTGCCCAACCAGGGTCACCCCACCACAGCAGAGGGATCTTTTTCACTTCCCCACAACTAAACAACAGTATCAGCTTGCCTGGGGGAGGAGAGCTGAGTTTTAAGGCAAGAACAACCCTGAAAGACAAACAAACAAAATATTTCATAAGATGCCATTAATAAATGGCAGATCAAATAGATATTTCCCCCATGCTTCCCACATGGACCTTAAATGAAAACCCTGCTGTGCTCTGCAGTTTCTGGGAACAGGGAATGTTCAGAGGGAATGCTGGAGGCTGGGGATGTAACATCCCTCACTCAGCACAACCATGGCTATAAAATCCAGCACTTTTATGGTGTATTAGATATAAGACACCCATGAATACAGTGAAAGCCATCACCCTCCACCCAGTACCTGCAGTTTGGTTATGGACTATCATTTGACATCTTTATTTACAACTCCAACACTGTGCTTTACCTGCTGAATCCTATTTATATCCCTGAAACAGATCTCCAAGTAGCTGTTAACAGGTATCTGACCAGAATAGCAAAGCCTGGTCCTCTCAGTGGATTAAAAGCAGCATTTCCTGGTGAATCAGTTATAATTCCAGTGCTCTACTAGCAGCAGGGTCAGCTCCCTCCCAGCCTTGACCCACAGGGCTCAGGGATCTCCCCTTCAGCCCATGCTGAGCTCCTCAGCCAGGCACAGCTCGAGTTCTGGGGCTGCAGCTTTGTGTCCCAGGGCCCTGGGGATGCAGCAGTTTCACCTGCCCCCCTGGGCATCCTGGCACATCCCAGGGCTCACCACGCATCTGAAACCCAGAGACAGCAACAGCAGGAGAAAAATGGCCCAAAGAAAGTGGTGCTGGCAAGAATGTGAAGGGAGGTGATGGAGAACCATGGAATGGTTTGGGTTGGGAGGGACCTCAAAGCCCATCCAGTGCCACCCCTGCCATGGCAGGGACACCTCCCACTGTCCCAGGCTGCTCCAAGCCCTGTCCAGCCTGGCCTTGGGCACTGCCAGGGATCCAGGGGCCGCCACAGCTGCTCTGGGCACCCTGTGCCAGGGCCTCCCACCCTCCCAGGGCACAATTCCCCCCCAGTGTCCCAACTAAACCAGTTATCTCCCAGTTTGAAGCCATTCCCCCTTGTCCTTTCACTCCAGACCCTTGTAAATTGTCTCTCTCCATCTTTCTTGTCAGCTCCTTCAGGCATTGGAAGGAATCCTGAGGGATTTTATTTGTCTCAGTTGAAGATGCTCCAAAGGGACAAGGCAGTTATTTAAATAACCAAACTCCAAAGCATTTTCTGGGTGATTTTCTTCTGTTTGTTTAATTGCCAAGTCCCTTATTATATACACATTTTTAAAAGTGATACTGACAGGCTTCAGGAATCACTGGGCAAAGAAAAACAATAAATCTGTAAGGAAAAAAAAGGCCACTTTACAGAGATGACAAATTAGGGTGAAAAATGCTGAGATTGTACAAAGTGCTTTCTGGGGAAGTTTAACTTTATTGTACTATTTACAGCTTCTGAAAATGAGACAGAGACAGCTTTCTCCTCTCCCCAAGCTGCATTTACTGATGAGAGAATATGAAATTGTGGCTGGGAGAGCAGTCTGGGCTTGTGCCCCTGGGTGGGGAGGAGCAGGGGAAGCATGGGGGAGCAGCAGGGCACAGAGCTGGGGTGTTTGTGCTTTCTGTGCCAGCCAGGGGCAGCTGAGCAGGAGGGCTGGGCTGGGGACAGCAGCCCTGGGGACAGGTGCACTGGGGACAGCAGCCCTGGGGACAGGTGCACTGGGGACAGGCACAGTGGCACTGGCAGGGTTTGTGCCATCAGGGCACACTGGGTGCACACAATGGCCTGGGGCAGCCTGGCAGCCACCAGGACAGGGATCCCTGCAGAGCTGGCTCTGCACAGGGAGAAGAGAGAGCAGCTGAAAGGAGGGTGACAGCAGGGACCTGGTGACCCTGGCTGGGGCTGGACAGCCCCAGACACAGGGCAGTGACTGTGAAATCCATCACTGCAGGTTCACACTACTGCTGCTCACAGCTTCATTTTTTCACATCTCAGCACTGGGGTTTTGCAACAGTTCTTGCTAATTAATGCAAATTATCTTTTCCCTCTTAAGTTCAGAGAAAAATGAGGTGAACCAGAGAACCTGTCTTGGTTTGGAAAAACAGGGATCTGTCAGGAAAAACTGGAGTTTCCCTTGGAATGGAGAATGTAAAACCTCCCCCCTCCAAATTATTACAATTTTGCAATCAGGAGCTTTCAGGTAAAAATATGGGAATAGGAATAACAGTTCTTTACTAGGAATGTTAAAAATNCCTCAGTGGCCCATGAACAGAAGATCTCCCCGAGGGTGGGCAGTGGTGACAGAGATCACAAACCCTGCCCCGCCTGGTTTAACAGCCGGGCTGTGATCAGAAGGCTCCACCCTCCTCCCCTGGAGTTACAGGAGATAAAGAAAAAAAAACCCAAACAAACAAACAAAAAAAACCACCCCAAAAAACAAAACAAAACAAAACGAAAAAAAACCCAAAACAAACACAAAAACAAACAGAAAAACAATCAAACAAAAAAAAACCAAAAACAAACAAACAAAAAACCCCCCAAAAAACCAAACCAAAACAAAACAAAAAAACACCAAAAAAAATCTCCCCAACTGGTTTCAAGAGATGAAATGGAATTTTTTTTGGTTACATAACCCAAGACAGAACCTGATACAGCAGCGCCAGAAACAACGTAGCAGTGACCCATCTGTGTGTGAAAGGCAAGCAGAGGTGCAGGGGAAAAGGTCCCCCAGACCATGGGACAGGTGGCAGCTCCTGCACCCACAGCCCAACCTCCTGAGTTTCAGGGAGAGCTGCAGTGAAAAAAAAATCAGGCATGAAAGAACTGCAGCCTGTTCATGGCACTCACAGTGCCGCACGTTTTTCCTTCCTCACGTTAAAACGAAGGGCGTGGAATCGATTTCTCTGAGCCAAACATCTCATGTGACAAATATAAAGCCACAGTAAAATATCTGGCAGCTTCCCTCTCCTCTGACTCAACAGGAGAACTCAAATCCCCTGGGACACTCGAGCTGAGCTAAAGCACAAGGAGAGGATGTGCACTTAGAGAGGGCAGGCTGAGGCCACAGAGGGTTGGTATTTCCGATTTCCCCTCTTGTGAAGGATGTTAGGCTGTGATTTGCCTACTCCTGAAAATACAGAGTGAAGTTCACTTTAGGAAGATGTTTGGTTTTCCCTGCAGATACCCTAAAAGAGCAGCACCATTAGAATTTTATCATTCTCTTTCGCTGTAGCCTCGTAAAAAATGAAATTCCCATTCCCTTTTGTGACATCTAAGTTTTCAATATTAAAGCAGGAGTCTTTTACAATATAAAGCAATGTTTCAGTCATCACAGCTTGATATAATATTTGGATTTTTTTCTTGTGATGGCATCTGGCAAACGGGCAATGCACCACAGTTCCCAAGGGAGCAACACTTATTTCCTCAGCTCATCTCTTTACTGGGAGGGCAGTGGAGATCTCAGCAAATGTGCTGAGCTGCAAAAGCTTTTGTCCCTGGGACAAAGCACATCAAACCCTGATACACAAAATTCACTGGACAGAGGTGAGGGATCAGCCCTGCTGGCTCCCACAGTAAGAACCACAGAATCCCAGACTGGTTTGGGTTGGAAGGGACCTCAAAGTCCATCCAGTGCCACCCCTGCCATGGCAGGGACACCTCCCACTGTCCCAGGCTGCTCCAGCCTGGCCTTGGGCACTGCCAGGGATGCAGGGGCAGCCAAAGCTGCTCTGGGCCCCCGGTGCCAGGGCCTGCCCACCCTGCCAGAGACCAATTCCCTCCCAATATCCCATCCATCCCCGCCCTCTGGAAGCCATTCCCCCTGTCCTGCCACCACACACCCTGGTAAAAGTCCCTCTCCATCTTTCCTGGAAGCTTCCTTCAGCTGCTAAAGGCCGCAGTAAATTCACCCCAGAATGTTCCAGGTTCAGGCCTTCCCTCCAAATCCCATCCATGAAACCCATCCCAGACTCTGTGGGGTACAAAAGCATGTGGACTGAGCCTTCTGCTCCTCACCAGAAGCTCAGAGAGCCACAGCTGGAATTTAGAGATGCTTTTATCAGAGCCCAGACATCAAAGAAGCTCTGCTCAGCTTCAGTTTGAGACTCATGGCTGGAATAAACTGACAACGAGAAATTCCTTCATCCCAGCAGAGGAGGTCTGAGCAAAGCATGTAAATATGAAATGAAGAAAAATTGATCCTCTATACAGGCTAATTAACTCATGCAAGGCAATGTACATCAGGAAACAGCAAATGTGAATTCCAGAAACCTGAGGCTGAACGTCTGCATCCTCTGCTCAGCTCCATCTCTTATTAACATCAGGGGAAATTCTGATAAATAAGAGATTCAGCACCTGCCTTTTCATCTGATTTCAAAAATCCACAGTTTCTGCCCCAAAGGAGCTTCTCCAGATCTGCCTGTGAGGTTGTTCCAAGCAGAAAGCCTGAATTCCTGGGGTGCAAAGCCCAAGAGGGAATTTATGGGAAGATCAGGGCATGGCTGAGTTCAGAGCACTGCATTGCTGGCATTGCAAACACCATTCCCATTCCACTGCTGCTGCTCTGTCCTGAGAGATGATCCCTGGGGAGCTCAGGGATGGGCAGAGTACAGCCCAGAATTCAGATGTGTGCTTGGAATGAGAGTCCCTGGAGAGAAAAAACCTCCTGAGGCTGGAAATGGCTGCTGGCCCTGCTCCTCTACTGCATCTGAGCCAAAGCCACCTCAAAAGGTCAACTCTGTGCTGAGAGCTCTGTCTTAGGGGAGACATCCAGGGCAGGCATCACCTGGCAGCTGCAGGCAGCTTCCAGGAGGACTCCAAACGTTATGAGCAGCCAGGTGCTTTCTACTGAGTGAAGAAACAAAAATATAAAGAAGCAAATGTGAAATCAAATAAATAAAGAACAAAAAATAAGCAAAAATAAGAGCAGCATAGAAAAATGAAAATAAGAGGCTGAGTTGCAGTTCTGGACTCTTCCCCTTTTCCCCTGCCCTGTGTGTGGCATTTTCTCCAGGAACATCCTGTTAACAATCACAGACCCTGAGTATTCACAATTCAGCCAGGTCTGAGCTGCTGCTGTGTCTCATTGAAATCTTTTCCAAGAGGAGCCTCTGCTCAGAGATCTTGGGAAGCAGCCAGCACCTGAGGACAGGGTATTTGTGAGCTGAGGATGCCCTTTGCAGAGGGGACATGAGTGTCTGTCCCTGAGGTGTGTTGGTGCAGAGCCTCCAGCCCTGACATCCTCAGAGCAGCTCTGTCCTCTCTGATTAACCACAGCAGGCATGACCCTATAAAATCAGAGATATTTTACCATATAAAATAAGAAAGGCAGATTTCTTACACAACATTTGCCACATCTCTCATTTGTCCCACAATTATTAAATATTAGCTGCTCTTCCAACCCAGTCTGTATTTTTATCCTCCATCTTCTCCCAGGTTCCCTTTGTACTCTGCATTTCTGTACCACATCATTACACACAGTCACCACTTGCTGTTAAACAGATGCTGCTTTTTATGCCTGCAACAGAACTGACCTCTAGATGTGGGTGTGCTTTGTTTTTAAAGCATTCCTTTCTCCTGAATGAAAATCACCAAATTAAAGCAAGGTATTTCTTTACTCCCTTTCAGAGTGTAACAGAATGCAAAAACATAAATCAAAGTATGTTTAAACACCTTTTCCAAATCACATAAAAACCCATCTATCTTGCTAGCAACCTACACACTCAACACAGCAGATGTTAAAAAGCTGTTTAATCTTCTTTAGAGCACTTTAGGTAAAAAGCTGTGGCTTTCAAATATGTACAAAGAAGGTCAGAAAAGTGAAATGCCTTGAAATGGTTTTGCTCAGGGGCCATGGGATCTGAAGTGACCTCTGTAATTTCTTGAGTTCCCAAACTTCATTATTATCAAGGCCTCTTTCCCTTTTGATGTTTTAACTGTGCTGAAGGTGGGTGTTGCTGGGTGGGAGCTGGAGCTAAACCTTTTAAACGTTTTTTGATTTATTCTCCGTGCAAGGTTAGTGTACCTGGGGCTGAAGTTAATAACTGGAGAGCCACTCAAGTGTAGATTTACCATAATCACTTTCCCATCCCCTTCACAAAGATGGTTTTACAGATTCTCCTGGATATTTAAACAAATAAATAAGTGAATAAAGCTGCAGCCCCTCAACATCTCAAACCACACAACTATTTCAAAAAGTTACTGCTGTTTGAAAGGTTCCTCTTTACAAAAGGCTGTACTGCTTTATTCCCATGGACACTGCCAACATCTGCACCAAATCCTTGAGAACCTGATCCCCTTGGAGACCCACACTGCTCTAACCTCAGTGATCCCACCAAACACCAAAACAGGTTTAAAGCAGGGCCTAAAAATCACCTCTCTTCTCCTTCCAGACACTCATCTCGCCTGGCAGGATGTATGGATTTCAGTGCTTACTGCTCTCATCCTGATTAACACAGAGCAATTTCCACACAAACCTGTTACTTCCAAGTTATGCCATTCCTTGATGCAATTTAGTACATCTCTGCCAAACAGGAAAAAAAATCAATGATTCTTCCAATTTCAATTCAGTCATTGATTCAAAGAAATGCTAACTTCCTGTGTTTACTCCTGCACTTAGGACTTGAAACCACCAAGGTGGGGGTTTTTTTGTTTGGTTGGTTTTTTGGGGTTTTTTGGGGGGTTTTTTTGTTTGTTTTTGTTTTTGTGGGGTTTTTTGTTTGGTTTTTTGGGGTTTTTTGGGGGGTTTTTTTAGGGGGGGCTTTTTGGGGTTTTTGTTGTTGTTGTTGTTGTTTGGGGTTTTTGTTTGTTTGGTTGGTTGGTTGGTTGTTTTTTTTGGTGTTTTTTGGGGTTTTTTTTGAAAGGGAAGGTTTCCCCCTGTTTAATTCTCTCTAATATTGTACTGTAGCTTCACTTAAAAGAACAAATCACAAAAATGTTCTGCATAAGAGGTGAAGCAAAGTGTAGAATAAAACACCGTGAACAGTTGGAAAATGGGACAAAGCCAGAACTAAGGGAGGGCCCCTGCACATCTTCATGGCATGGACAGAGCAAAGGCCCAATGTCTGAGTTTCTGTTCCCTGAGATTCTCCTCGGGGTTGCTGTTCCCCAAGGTAATCAGGTTTTTCATCTTCTCTTTGCCCTGAGTGTTTCACACCAGAGCCAGAGACGACAAACTGAGTCCCCAGTGCCTGTTCCAAGGTTGTTTATTCTTCATTATCTCAGTTCTGTCTCAGCTCTGCCAGGCCTCCCTGGCAGGGGCATTATCTCAGTTCTGTCTCAGCTCTGCCAGGCCTCCCTGGCAGGGGCATTATCTCAGTTCTGTCCCAGCTCTGCAGGGCATCCCCAGCAGAGCAGGACTGGGCGGCTCAGAGAGCCCCACACCTCATGTACAGCACCCCTGACCCAACCACCGTCCAAAATGCACTTTTTATTGACAGAATTGTACCAATGCCCACTACCTATGCTAACATGGCATTTCTACTCTAAACCAATCTCTAAAATCCAACTCAGCAAAAGATGGGGGATGAGAGCAAGAACAAGGAGCACAGGGGCCACTCCCCAATTCCTCCAGCTTGTCCCTTCAGCCCCAGATACTAAAATCTTAGATTCTACATTTACATTCTATGATAAACTAAATACTGCTTATTTTGAATTCTCTCAGCTTGTGATTCTTCACACACTGTGGGCATTCACTGCCATGGCAGGGATCAGAGGCAGTGTCCTCCTGGGCTCTGTGTGAGGCTCTGACCCCCCTGTACAGATCCCAGACCCCCTGTCCTGTCTCCAAACCCTCCAGGGTGGCCACAGGGATGTCCTGGACTCCGACACAATGCACTGAGGGCACAAAAATGTGCATTGCTCACAGAGCCTGCACAGCCCTGGAGGGGGCTGTGCTTGTTCTCAGGGGTTTCTGTGTCCCTGGCTGTCCCCAGGTCCCCTGGGCAGCCCTGGAGTGCAGGGACAGAAGGGTGGCAGCGTCCTTGGGCCAGGCTGGGGCACTGCTGGGCTTGGTGCTGCCATCAAGAGCAGCACTGATCCCTCCCCGTGCTTCCTTCCCCTGCACAGCAGCACTGCCTGCCCAGCTCTGCTGCAGGACAACCCTGACACTGGGACAGGCTGAGCCATCACTGCCTGCCCAGCTCTGCTGCAGGATAACCCTGACACACTCCAGGACAGGGCTGAGCCATGGTGGGACCTGCTCAGGGTCTTCTCTGTCTGTAGATGTGCCCATCCAAGAGCTCCTGGCAGCTGGAGATGCCCCAGGAGCTGTCCAGGAGGGGCAGGGCTGTATTTCTCCTTGGAGTGGCACACAGAGCCCAGGGCAGGGCACTGCACCTTCAGTCCCAGCTTTGTCACCCACTGGGGCAGCCTGAGCCTGTGGCACCATCAGCTCCCAGTCCTCAGCAGCCCTTCCCTGGCTGCCTCCAGCCAGCAAAGCATCAGTGCCATGCTCCACAAAGTTACAATTAATTATTTTTAGCACTGAAAGAGGGAATTGTGTGAATACTGGTGCACTTGACAGCTTACTCATTTACGTCAATTTAAATAATTTATTAGAACCAGGCCCAAAAGCTAAGTTTTCTAAAAATAATATATTTGTTTCCCTACATTTGCTCAATAAAGCAATAACAGAGGCATTGTTTTTGCTGGCAGCTCCTTGAAGGAATAATTAAGGAAACGTGGAAAAAGCTGCCTTTCAAGACTCATCCTCTCTCCACTTGGCTCCTCCTTGTGATCTGTCAGCACCCAGCCAAAATTAATTCTAGAGGGGTACACAGAGATCTATTGCACTAATTGCCAATTAAACAGGGAAATAAGGGCGAGTCTGACACACTCTGAAATCCACTCCAAAGCCAAGGCAGGTTCATAAAGCCTCTTATTTTCTTTTCCTTATGCTCTCCAGTTTGCAACTTGAACTTGAAGAACATTTCTCCCCACATCACTGCAAAGAAACAAATACTCAATTCCACCTTTTATCCCAGCACTTGCCCCAACTTCCAAAATCCACCAAGCAGCTCTGGGTCAGCAGGTCTGTGCTCACTGACTGATGTCATGTACCCAAAATATCTCACCTCGATTAAGGAAGCACAGGAGGTTTGGGCTGCAAAGGGCAGCCCCACATCCATAGCAGGGAGGGCTCTCCAGTGAAACCATGACAAACTGAACTTTTATTTACATTAAAGGTGCCCCAGTGCTGCTCAGGTGATGACTTTATTGGCACTGTTGGAGTTTTTTGAGCAGCAGAGCCCTCTCCAAGCCCGAGGAGGCCAAGAGGTTATTCCTGCAGCCCTGCACCATCTGCTTTGATGTAGATTTGCAGTGGTACTGAGAGCAGATTGAAAAGTGTTGGAGATTTCATAAATATAATGAATGATGGGCTTTAGTGTCCTGGAGTTGGAGTATCCATGACAACTCTGCTGTGCCGAGGGACTCCAGTCACAAACTGAGAAAGTCACTTAAAGCCTGGCTTTGTACGATGCACCAAGGGCCTGGTGGGATTTTTCTCTTAATCCCTAAAGACTTCCCTGCCTCCAGTAATGGGAGACAACATCCCCAGCTGTAGGGTTCCTTATTTTCAGCTGGCCCCAAGAGTAGTTACAGCTTAGAGAAGATCTACCTAGAAAATTGTTCCCAGAAGGAAGCCCCAGTAATCCACTTCATTTCGAAACCAAAAAATTCAAAAAACCCCAAACCATGCACAACCTCCCCCACTTAAATCTGTTACCATTGTAGCCTCTGAAGAGTTCACCCAGAACAGAGCCCCAAGGGACCAAAAAACTGATTATCCCAGGCCTAAGCCCACCAACACACATCCCCCCAGTACTTCTTAGAAATCCTTCTTTTTCTGGCCAAGTGCTGTGAGAGGAGGGCTGGGGCATAGCTGCTGTTTTCCATTCAGTTGATTCTTTCCCTAAAGAATTACTCTTTATTCTGTCTCATTAGATGATGAGCATTTAGAGGCACATTTGAAAGCACTTCCTTCCAAATGCTCAGTGACACAGGCATAGGTCAGATGACAACTTTAGGACTTTGATCCATCCCTAATTCTGTTTTCCAGAGTGATCTCAGCACAGGCCTCTGCCCCAGCCAACTCCAGCTGCTGCTCCTGCTTGTTGCTCTCAAAGAATGAACAGAAGTGGCCTCTGCCCCTCCTGTTTCCCAACAGGGAACATTAAGGGTTAGCACACAACCCATTCCTTTCTGTGATTAACTGACTGACCATCCATTATTCATGAGCCCTTGAGGTTTTAATTGTAAAACAGGACCCTCATGTGGTGTAGGACTGTCAGCTGCCTCAGAGGTTCAATGCTGGGATGTTCAGGATCCCCAGTTTCCATCACTGAAGTGTTTACCAAATCCAACACTTCCAGTGAAGCCTTTGGAACCGAGTGTTCACATCCTAAATTTAGGCATTGCACAGATACTCTGACATTCAGGTGGAGTATCCAATGCATCAGAAATGCACATTTCCCAGGATTTTACTCAAAGGCTCCTGACAGCTCCAAGTCCCACTGGCCTGACCCTCACCCCATGCCCCGCACACACCAAAGGCCACAGAGCCCTGAGGAGGGGACAGCTGGGACAGTGTCCAGCTCTGCCCACACAGCAGCAATGCTCCTTCCACAGGGACCAAGGGACTCCATCTGGGGAGACACAAATGATTCTGGGCAGGGATCTGAGAGAAATGCACAGACTGGGCCAGGTTGAAGGGACACAGCGGGTCCCTGGTGCCAGCTCCTGCTCAGGCAGGGCCATCCCAGAGCACAGGGCACAGCTTTGTGTCCAGAGGGCTCTGCAGTATCCCCGCTGAGGAGACTCCAGCCCCTCCCTGGGCAGCCTGGGCAGGGCTGGGCACTGCCAGGGCAGAAGTTGTGCCTCCTGGGCAGGGGGAATTGCTGGGCTCAGGCCCTGCCCGTGGCTCTGGTGCCACTGCTGGGCCCCTGGAGCAGAACCTGGCTCCAAAAGTGACCAAGGTCCCACCAGGAGTGGCACAGCAGGGCTCCTGCAAAGTGAGCACCATCCCATGGGAAAATTGGGGCCCTTGGACTGTAAGAACCCAGGGGCAGCAGAGACAAAAGCCCCAAGAGACCAGACTGGCCAAGCTCTGCTCATTAGTTCCTGGTAGTGTTAAAATGTTGATTTCATATCTTCTTTTCTTCATGTGAAAAATGGGAATGATTAATTCATGTTTTTATGGATGGTTATAAATTGTAAAATATGATACACTGTATATGTGTGTATGGGGGTTAAAATGTAGAATGTAGTTCATGTTATCATTTACTGTATATGTGTATGTGGGGCAGGGATACATGGGTCTCAGCACACAGTGTAACAGTTGGCTGCAACAAAAGGCAGGAACCCATCCCAAAATAGACAAAGAATGAATAGGGGTGGCCGGAGAAGAGACATCAAGATAAGGAGTGAGTGAGTGGTTCTTTGATTCCATTATTTTTGATATCTAAATTCTATAATTTGGTTTTTTTTGTATTAATAAACCAAATTATTATTTTAATTGGAAAATTGTCCTGGTATTTATAACATTCATTATTTCATATCTTCTTTTCCAGAATTCCCACAGTAAGAGGTTTATTAATCACAAAGCAATACAGCCCAGCCTGCTCGAGTTACATCCAAACCCAAACAGGAGCAGCACAGCAGCAGCACCTCACACACAGCTCACCCAGCTGATCTCCAGATAATTTATTGACTCAATTACATTTCTTTTATCTCTAAAGTTACCAAACTTTTATAGTGTCCATGGCAGCACAAAACCCAACCTGACCAACTGAAGAAGTTTCCCAAAACCTTGGTGGTTGCTGCTATTTGCAGTCCTGAGGTTCTGTGGTTCAGCAGCAGCCTCTGACATCAAAAATGCATTATGGAAATCTGGCTCACCAGTAGACAGCTCTGAGAAATCTGTATTCCTACCAAAGCTAATTTGGTTAGCATTTATAGAGAGCTCTCAGCATTTTGGATAAAATAATACAAAAAATAAGTTGATAGGGTTTTCCCTTGCTAAAACAGCAAACCATGGGCTTGGGTGTGTTTAGAAAGTTCTCTCTACTGAAAAAAAGTCTTTCCATACTTCTCCTGTTACAAATTAATTTTAAAAAACAAAGAAAACTTATAAAAGCAGATGCAAAATTATTTTTAAAAAAATTAAACCCTTTCGTGAAGTTGAAGATTACCCTGGAACATAGTCTTTAACTAATAATCTAAAATCTAACTAAAATATCATTTGGAGCCCAAATGATATTTTTAAATAAACCTTCTAATTTCAAATTAGACTTCAAATTACAACTTTAGGGAATTTTCTAACTGGGATCCAGGTAGTTTCAAATGGAAGTAAAGAGGCAAGGAAAACGATAACAGAAATTAATTAAGGGAATTAAATAGAATCAATTGATTCCTTTCATGTTCAAAGTAATGCAAGGTCTATATTCAACAAATGGCAAGGTAAATCAGAAAATTTCCTTTATGTCCATTCCTTAAATCTGTACCTAATTGATTTAATGCACTTTACATCTTTATGAGCTTACACTTAACACCATGTTAATATAAATAAAATACATGACCCCAGTAATGGCTTCACTAAAACTAAAATACAATGGGAGTGCTGTGAGTGATCTTTCCTGCTGGCAATATTGAATTTATACTAAATATAGAAGACAGCTCTATGGATCCACTGGGATGTGCTCCTGCAGAGGATTTGGGACAACTGAGCAATGTTATAATATAGAGACCTGTCACAGAGACCTGAGTTCCTCCAGTTCATTGCAGGTTGCCTGGTAAGATGGGATTAACTAAAAGGAGGTAATTAAAGGAGGGAAGGGCAGAGCTGTGGCTCTGCAGGGCAGCAGGAGCCTTCATCCCCCAGCCAGGAGCAGGGAACCCTGGACAGCAGTGACACAGCCAGAGAGCTCTGCCTCACTCCCTGCCAGTCCTGCTGGTCCGCATGCTGAAGCTGAGTTCTTTAAAAAGATGATTTTTACACGGAGTGCTAACAGACACAAATGTTATCCTGCTGCAGAGCTGGGAACAGGGTCCCTCCTCCAGCATGGTTTGGGACTTCTCACACACCTCCCACAGCTGCAGCAACTGGGACAGCCTGACACACAATCACAACTGCCTAATTCACAATTTAAAATCCACTTTACATGACAAAAGTACATTTCTTTAATTCAAGGTGAAGTCAGAAGCAATATTTGTTCTTCTAGAAATCTCAAGATTTATAGTTTCCAGCTATTACCTTCCACAAGGTCTGTGCACTAAACTGCTCAGCTTTCTTGTGCCCATTTATAAAGCCTCAACTCTGAAATATAAGAGCAACAGCCACATTATCAGGACTGAATGCTGACAGGAATATCTCAGCCACTCCATCTCCTCCTGCCTCAGCACAAAGCCCTGCCTGCTCGAGGTGTCACTCCTTGTCTCTTTGGTTTAGGTTTTAGACAAGCCATTGGTCAGGGGTCCCTCTGAGGTATTGACTGCCCAGCCTGAAGCCTCGTGCTGTCAGACACCTGCCTCCCCCTTGCATTTATTTCAGACCTCTCTAGTTTCACACTTCTGTCTTGAATACTGTTCTTCAAATATTTATAGTGGATTACATTCCATTCCTCTCTCAATAACCCTCCACACCTTGTAGTGATTTTCCTTATTCATCAAATCCCCCAAGCTCCTGTTCTTTTCCCAGCTACTCTTTGGCCACCTCCTCTGTGCCAGTAACTTCACAGTGACCAGAATGTCATCATTTGGGTGCACCACGTCCAGACTTCCTAGATGTTATAAATGCCAAGTACAATATTCCAAATAAAATAATAATTTGGTTTATTAATACAAAATCAAATCACAGAATTTAGGTATCAAAAAATCGAATCATAGAATTTTGGTATCAAAAAGATCGAATCACAGAATTTCAGTCAAAACCCCACCAACAGCGTAACCGACCTGATGGTTTTACCCAGGAAAAGGCCAAGGGTGAACTCTGAGACACAGCCCTGGCCAGCTGCTGTCTCCCCCTGAGTACACGAATTTGCTGTTTCGAGGCTCAGTTTTTATACCCTTTATTCTGCCCTCAGCAATATTTCCCCATATTTTCTATTGAGTCCCGGCTAGCTATTCACAATCATGGGTGTCTCCCCGCTTGAATAGAGTCCTTTTCCCCAGTCAAGGTGTTAATGTCCAGTTTAGCCCTCACTTCATGGCTGATTAATGCTCGTAGAATGGCTGATGGCTTTTCCAGCTCGGTGTGGGGCTGTCAGGGTGTTGGTGGCTGCGTGATGCTCCTTCCAACACCTTCCTTTGACAGAGCTTTGCTCCAGCTCTTCCCCCTTCTATTCCTGGACAGGATGATCCAGGGAGGTGCCTGCCTTTTGTCTCAGCGTGAGACTACGAGACACACAGGAGCTCACATATACATTTACCATCCAAACATACATATTACATTTTACAATTCATAACTATCCATAAAAACATGAATTAATCATTCCCATTTTTCACACTAGAGAAGCACAGCCCAGTGGAGTGAGCTGGGCCAGATGTGCCCCTTCCCCCAGGCCCTGCAGGTGTGGCACAGGCTTTGCCAGGCAGCCACTACAGCTCTGGGGACAGTGACAGTGACAGTGACAGTGACATTGACAGGATGGGTATGACAATGACAATCTGGCAGCTCACACCCCTGCCCCAGTGCTCCCCTCTGGGAAAGGGACATTTACACTGAGCAGGAGTTTCCTTTGTCACTCAGACAATGTCAGCCTTACACACAGCAGCTCCTGCAGACATCAAGAGCAAAGACATTAACAGGGAAGAAGGATAAAGAGGAAATCACCCTGCCTGTGCTGTCCCCTGCAGCCTGGCTGTGCATGCAAGGGATTTGCAATTACAACCTCCACAATCCTGTTCCTTTCTCTTTGGGGGTGGATTGATGTCCCCAGGCACAGACACTCCTCACACATTGCAGCTACAATTCAGCTTTCAGCACCTGGTTTACATTTCTAATGGCTCCATCCAGGATGCGTTCCAAATACAATAACCAGGAATTCTGCACGCACAATGAAATCCAAATGTGCTCACAGATCATGAGGGTCGAGTAAAAACTATTGAATGAGACTGTCAGTAAGGAAAACAAAAATCCAGGCAATAACGGAAGGGAACATAAGANAGGAGAAGGAGAAGGAGGAGAAGGAGAGGCTGTGCCCGAGCTCTCCACCAGGGGCTGAAGTGCCCTGCTTGTGAGGATTGTTAGACACGGACTCTGCTATGCCAGCAAAGCCAAGCCCTTGTTGCACCTTCCTTCATCAAAGCTCCNCATATTACATTTTACAATTCATAACTATCCATAAAAACATGAATTAATCATTCCCATTTTTCACACTAGAGAAGCACAGCCCAGTGGAGTGAGCTGGGCCAGATGTGCCCCTTCCCCCAGGCCCTGCAGGTGTGGCACAGGCTTTGCCAGGCAGCCACTGCAGCTCTGGGGACAGTGACAGTGACAGTGACAGTGACATTGACAGGATGGGTATGACAATGACAATCTGGCAGCTCACACCCCTGCCCCAGTGCTCCCCTCTGGGAAAGGGACATTTACACTGAGCAGGAGTTTCCTTTGTCACTCAGACAATGTCAGCCTTACACACAGCAGCTCCTGCAGACATCAAGAGCAAAGACATTAACAGGGAAGAAGGATAAAGAGGAAATCACCCTGCCTGTGCTGTCCCCTGCAGCCTGGCTGTGCATGCAAGGGATTTGCAATTACAACCTCCACAATCCTGTTCCTTTCTCTTTGGGGGTGGATTGATGTCCCCAGGCACAGACACTCCTCACACATTGCAGCTACAATTCAGCTTTCAGCACCTGGTTTACATTTCTAATGGCTCCATCCAGGATGCGTTCCAAATACAATAACCAGGAATTCTGCACGCACAATGAAATCCAAATGTGCTCACAGATCATGAGGGTCGAGTAAAAACTATTGAATGAGACTGTCAGTAAGGAAAACAAAAATCCAGGCAATAACGGAAGGGAACATAAGAAACTAAACTAACTTAAATGTATGAATGTTCTGATATTTAAAAACCAAAGCCTACATTTAACAAGTTCATAGGCAAATCAAGTTTCACACATTTCATATTAATTTCTTTATTGTACTGTTACCTACATATTTATGTATATTGCTTCAATAAATAAATTGCTTTTAAAAAGAGGCATTTCTCTGTGAAAAGCATTTCCCTCAAGTTTGTAGTAAAGAGATTGAGAGGGAGAGGGAGAGGGAGAGGGAGAGGGAGAAGGAGAAGGAGAAGGAGAAGGAGAAGGAGAAGGAGAAGGAGAAGGAGAA
>VXBR01007030.1:163366-191541 GCA_013400215.1 Cisticola juncidis | reverse complement strand
AGGAGAAGGAGAAGGAGGAGAAGGAGAGGCTGTGCCCGAGCTCTCCACCAGGGGCTGAAGTGCCCTGCTTGTGAGGATTGTTAGACACGGACTCTGCTATGCCAGCAAAGCCAAGCCCTTGTTGCACCTTCCTTCATCAAAGCTCCCAGCATTAGAGGGTCAGAGTGACCAGACATGACCTCTTCACCTCTGTCTTGCCTTCTCACTCCCTCAGCTTTCACTGCACCAGGGCCAGAAGCTCTGCAGTGCCACCCAGCTCAGCTCCTGTGGCTTCCTGGCAGTGCTGGCCCAGCCCAGGCAGTGCTGTCCCCTCACTGTCACTGCCAAAGCTCTGGCATTTCCTGGCCCACATGAGCTGACTCCCCACCCTCCTCCTCACTCTGTGTTCTCCTTACAGCCCCTGCCCATGCTGGGTTCTCTTGCACTCTGTGAAAAGCACGGTGTGCCACCAGGGAAGTATTTGTTCTATGCAGAAGTTCACCAAGTTTTCCTCTTGACCCAGATCCTGGAGCCATTCCAGTTTCCAGTTCTCATGAGCTGAAATTCTACATTCTTGTTCATGTATTTCTTTTGGCTGTTTGAAAAAAACAACAAACCCAACATATCACATGCAGCAAGCTACTCTCCCTTTCACACACCCATCCCACGACCCTGGGAATGCAGCTCTCTCCAGAACAGTCAGGAAGAGCTTCCCAGATTTGTTTTACCATATGACTTCTCTCCAAATGTTCTTGCTAAGTGACAAAGAAAAGAGTTTGACACTTGGAAAGTAAAGGTAAGTGTGAGATGGTGGCAAAAAGCAGGAGTGTGAAAAAATCACTGCTCCCAACCATATTCAGCAGTGTCCTTAGGGATTTTGGAAAGCAAACTTGGCAACAAGAGCAACACTGAAAGGACTATCACTCAATAGCTGACTGAAATAAATGTTGGTTTCTGCTGCTATGAGCCAGCTGGGTTTGTCCTTGTCAAGAACATCACACATGGTTGGCTCACAGTCTATTACAGAGGGGCAACCATTCCAACCAGGGCTCTCAGGGCCCAGCCTGTGCCATCTGTAGCACCAAGTGCCATACACAAGAGTTGCTCTGCAGATGTGTAATTAACATGAAAAATCAGTTTTCAAGCAAAATACCACTGTTAAAACATCTCAGTTCCTTTTCCTAATATGGAGTTCTGCTTCGTTATAAACCAGTACAACTGGAAGCTGTCCCCAAAAATCCATCCTCTCCCCTCCATTCAGAAACAAATAGCTCAGCCCTCAGTAGAAGTGTCTCAATTCATCATGATTTCAATTCCTTTGTACCAGTTTAAGTATGGCAGAAAATGGGAGAGGTTCAGAGAAGTGAAAATGAAACTCTCTCTTTTCCTGCTGGTTCATTCCCAAGCCCAGGAGAAGAAGCAAGCTCTGGTGGAAGGGTGAGGGGAGGTTGTGCTGCTGAGGGTTCTGTGGCATTGCAGTTTGGGCCAGGGTGTTTTGGGCCTGGGGCTCTCCTCACCCTCCCTCACTGCTCTGGGAGCTTTGGCTCGACCTGCCCAAGCCCAGCAGCCCAACTGGGGGTCCCTCTGTGGGGATGCTCTTTTAGGGCACCTCTGGCTGTGTCTGTGTCTGTGTGCAGCTCTCAGCCCATCTGCACCAGACTCCTTCTCTCTGCAGACACATCAGGAAGAGGCAATTCCTTCCACTGAGTTGCACCAGGATTTGTTTTCCACTCCTGCCCAGCAGCAGGGGCTGGGCCTTGACCTCCCTGTAGCTGCCTGGCAGCGCTGCCAAGCACAGAGCCAAGGTGGCAGCCCCATTTCCACTGGAAGCAGCCCCAGCCTCCAGCCCACCTCCCCAGGCTCGTGGCTTGGCTATCAGCCTCAGTTTGACCTTCCAGAAAACAACCCCGAGCAAATCCCTGCCCAGCCACAGCTCAGGAAATCACCATGGAGACAGACCAGGGAACTGAAACCCTGGTCAGGCCAGCAACCAACATCTCCCTACTGCAGCTCCCATCTCCCTGCCCTGGCAAAGGTCCCTTCACAAAGCTGCTGCAAAGCCACAGCTCAGGCAGCTGTGGTTGACACCTGTTTGAGGAGTGGACTCACACAGGAGATTTACCCAAATCAAATTTACCCAAAGCACAAAGAGAATAAGCTCTCTCGGGGTCGTTGTTCCCTGAGATTCTCCTCGGGGTTTCTGTTCCCCGAGGCAGTGGGGTCGCCCCCAGGGTTGCTGTTCCCTGGGGATTTCCCTGGGGTTGCTGTTCCCTGGGGTAATCAGGTTTTCAGTCTTCTCTTTGCCCTGGGTGTTTCACACCAGAGCCAGAGCAGACAGGCTGAGTCCAGCAGTGTTATCAGGGCTGTTTATTCTAAATTATCTCTCAGTTCTTGTCCAGCTCTGCAGGGCATCCCCAGCAGAGCAGGACACGCGGGGACTGGGCGGGTCAGAGATCCCCAAACCTTCAGTGCGGGATCTCCCACCCAACCACTGCCCAAGATGGATTTTTTATTTACAAAATTTTGCCAATACCTACTACCTACACTAACATGTCATTTCTACTCTAAACCAATCTCTAAAGCCCAAGTCAGGAAAAGATGGGGGACGAGAGCAAGAACAAGGAGCACAGGGGCCACTCCCCAATTCCTCCAGCTTGTCCCTTCAGCCCCATATGCTAAGAATCCTAATTTCTATATTTATATTCTATAACAAACTAGCTACTATTTATTTTTAAATTCTTAGGATTTGCGATTCCTCTTACATGTGAGTATTCACTGCCATGGCAGGGATCAGAGGCAGTGTCCTCCTGGGCTCTGTGTGAGGCTCTGACCCCCCTGTACAGATCCCAGACCCCCTGTCCGGTCTCCAAACCCTCCAGGGCTGCCACAGGGATGTCCTGGACTCTGACAAAGCTCCAGGAGCAGAGATGGTGTTATGCCTGTCTTCTACCCCCAGAAACCTGCAAACTGAGGCTCTTGCACTAAATGTAGAAGGAAAATTTCAAAGCAACATTTAAAATGGCAATATTTTCCTCTCAGAAGTGTTGAAGTATTGTGATCTCAAGTGTTATTTCTGATGAAAAAATATTATTGCCATTATTGTCATTATGCAATATTTTCATTGTGGAAAAATGGTTCCTCTTCCAATCCCTATTTAAAGCATTCATGTGCCACCTTTCTGTTTACTGCACGAAAATTCTTTTTTGTGTTTTTCCAAGTGTGGAAGAAGCAAAAGTGAGCTAGCAGTAACCAAGGCACTTCTAAAATAAACACAGACCTTCACAAAGTGCCCTACAGTCACAGACAGGATGTTCCATGCAATGTTATTTTCACCTTCATGCTACCTACCAGGCTCCATTTATTATTATCCCTCCTGGAAGAACCAAGTTTGTACACAGTTATACACCCAAAGCCAGAAACAGAAACAGGAAAAAAACCACCCAGAGAAGCATGGCCAGGAGAAATCAGATCAGCAGCTCTGAGCATTAAAGGGGCAGGAAATATGAAAGCAGAGAAAACACTGATCCTGCTGACACTCTTTTCCAGATTAAATATATCTGGCACATCTGACTCTTGTTGTCAACTGGAATAAGAAGATATAAAAGGAAAGCAGATATGACACACATTTGTGTTATTGCACAAACCGAGGGAAGGGTTTATCTGCTGCTTGGGTGAAGACAGAACCCCTCCTTCCTCATCCTCACTGTGAGGACTTCAAATTCCCTAAATCCTCTGATAAGATCAGAACCTGTCTGGGGGGCTCAGAAATGGTTTATTTGCAGGTAAGAAATTTGATCCAGGAGAGCAGGCAGCTTATCAGCCTGGAGCCACTGGAACATCAGATCCTTTACTGAAACCACTTGTTCTTAACTGGCTTCTGACTGTCATTTTCCATTGCTTCAAAAGCAGCCAGCCTACGTCTCAGACAGACAGGAGTAGCTACAAGGGTTCCTCACAGACTTCTGAATACATTTAGGACCTCTGAGAGGAATTTATCTTATAACAATGGATTCAGGAGACTAAAAATAATAACAACAACAATAATAATACCACCCCCAAAATGTAGATTTTTCCACTCAACACCACTGGAAGACAATAACAGTGCTGAGACAATCACCTCCCAGCTGCCTTGCCTTTCCAAGGCACAAAACCTCCCTTCTTTTGCCCAGACCAAAACCAGTGAGCAAACTGAAAATCTCCTGACCTGCTGCCCTCCCTGTGTTCCCTGGCAGTGAACATGAGGCCATCAGTGCTGCAAACACCACTCTGGAATGGCCTGAGGTGCCAGAGCAGGCAGAGGTGGCAGCAACACCACCCCACAGCTCTGCCAGCCTGGCACAGACCCCACTGTTTCACCAGGCTGACAAAGCAGCACTGCAGTGCAATTTCTGGTTCAGCTGTTAGGTGATGACAGGCTAATGGGGAAAATTCATACCAATTCCTGGGTAAGTGCTTTTAGATTCACAGAGAGATAAAAGATAAGAAATTATTAGCACTAGGAGAGATGGATGATCTTTGAATTGGGCTGCTTTTTGCCTCACTCTGTGTCCTTATAAAGCTTCCCATATGTTAAAGGAAAGTCTTGGCATTCCTGAGAGCAGCATCAGCTCAGACAAGGCTCAGTTTGCCTGCTCAAATTTCTGTCTTACTCTCCTCTTTAGTTCTCCTTCCAAACTCATCACTAAAACTCTCCACCCTTATCTCAGCAAATTTACTTAAGTAATTTTATCCTACATAATAAATTTTTAGAATATTTGTATTTTCCCTCTACAAAATAGAACAGTAGACTATAAAGATGCCAGACAGGCTTTGATAGCCCCAGTTGCTTCAGCAGAGTAACCAAACTCATGGTTCTTACCTGTAGTTACCTTTGAGGAAGTGACTGAAAGTTAAACAGGTCATGCTGAGCAATAGCAGCAATGGTAATTAAGATTTTCTCATCCTCAGGTTTTCTGAGCTTATCTCCTCCTCAGCAGAAAACCCTTCCTTACTTGTATCACACCCAAAAACCCCAGCAAACAGGACATGTGTGTGATTCTCTGGGAGACTTGCTTGAAAATCAGAAAGGAAAATCAGAAAGGAAAATCAGAAAGGAATTGAAATCAGGAAGCTCCTCATGCCCATCCAAGGCAGGGACAGTGACACACCTGGGACAGGTGCCAGCTTTGAGCACCAGCACCTTCTGCAGCAGGACTGGGGAACATCTCAGGGTCAGGGAAGCCCAAAGGCTCAGATGCCATCTCCACCCCACGTGTGGCACAGTGAGATCCAGGAGTGAGGAATTCTGAGATCTGATCAGGGTTTCAAAGCTGATACATAAAATGTGCTCTACAGTGCTTCATCCCCCAGTCTTAGCTGGAAAAATCTCTCTCCTTGAGGATATTTGATTTTGTGTATGAACTTGCTTTTGACACACATGGACCTGGAAGAAGAACAGGTTTCAGGTGTAGTGACAGAAATTGTTTGTGCACAGATACTGTCCCAAGAGCTGGGCAGTTCTCAGCACAAACTCACTCTTGCACATATGGCAGCAGTAGCATCTTCAAGCCCTTAAAAAGAGAAATGCAGACCAGATTTATATTATTAACTGGCTCAGGGAGACCACAGAAACACAAGACCAAAACCTGCATCTGTAAAGAGTGAATCCACTGTCCCCATGCGCATCAAGTAAATGTCATTTTTAACAGCATCATCCCCACACTGATTTTTCCATATCACCAATGACAATTCCACTAAGTAGTTAATTGGGGACCCACAGGAAAAGCAACTCCTGACATAGCCCTGACCAGCACTGAGGTCTCAGTTCTTGCTGCAGATCCCTTGGTGTTTAAGGTCCACCCTGGATTAACAGAAAAGGGAGAGACTCCTGCTGCAATCAAGAACAACTCAAGTAAGCTCAGAAAAACCCTCCAAAGTGCAAGGAGGATCCTTGCAGATGGCAGAAAGTTATGAAAAGACACCACTGAGGCTTCAGGAGGTGCAGCTGCACCTCAAATAAAGAGCACCTGGACCAGTCCAGCAGGCTGACTGTACTGCAAACCAGGTCAAAACACTTTGGAGGAGCAGCTTGCAAAGCTGTCACTTCTAATAATAAACCCTTTATGACACATGGCTGAGGTAGTAGCCAGCTAGAGAATCTGCAGGGCCCAGGGATGATCAAGGGAGAAAAGGATCTTTCATACAACAGGAGCCCACAATAAAAAAGATTGTATTTTTTCCTTTTCACTTGGAAGGTGTCAGCACTAGAAGTCTTTTTTCACCCCTCAAGACAGTGGGAGCTGGTGGCCCTGAAGACCCACATGAATTTGAAGTGCCAGTGGAAGAGTTTTAGTAAAGGTAGAAAGCACTGAGTGCCAAATCATGAGCAGAGAACAGAATTCAATCAAGACTTTTCAATTCATTCAAAGAAAAGAGATGAACTTCTAAACTTTGTATTTGTTCAATATCCAATTTTGACCCCATGTTTAATCCTGCATGGGGGGTTTTAACCTGACCTTTCTGGGAGGGCATAAATATAACCTCCAAATAAATGTTCACAAGGAAATACCATTTTACAGTGTTTTGTTCTGTGTACTAAGAAAAGCAATGCATGAAATGACAAAGGCACAACACTCTGCCCAGGTAGCTTGCACGAGCCTTCACTGCAGAAAAGTTACAATTCCCAGCATTGTAGGCTAAAGAAGCCAGGTATGCAAATCCCTCCTACAAGGCAAAGTAGAAATCTGGTAACTCCCTCATGGGCACCTCTGAAAATCTAATATTCCTTACAAGTGGACCAGTTTACCCATTCAAAATCAACCATTTTCTGTAACAAAACCCCAGAAGTTCACAGAGGTCCTAGCTGGACATGGACAGACTGGATTTCTCTCTCTGACTCTCTCACCCCAGTCTGGGCACTTTCTAAAATGGTTTGGGTTAACCATCCAGTGTAATATTTCTCCCTTTGCTAGGTGACTGATCCCAGACTGGATTAAGTGACTTGGCTTAGATGGAGATTTAACTTGAGCTCTGAATGAACTTGGTTGGGAGTTCTCTCATCCATGTCCGTGCTCAACACCTTTGATTTCAGCACAATAATGTGGTCTTAGAAGATTGTATGTCAGCTCCTTTGCTCCAATTTAGTTCCTGTACTCTGCAATTGCAGCCAAATCCTGTGCCTGATTCTCTTTGTCTAGTGGTTGTAAAAACACAAGTAACCATTAAACCAGCAAAAAGTTATAGCTACCCCTGCCAGTGGAATATAAATTAACTCCATTATTCCCAGACTCTATTATAAACAGGTACTGCAGCACTCAGGCTATTTAATAAAATTATATTTAATTATCTCACTGAGAGTTGTGAAGATAAATTCACATCTGTAATTAACACTGACTGAAGACAGAGGCTGTTCCTGCGAGCAGAACCCCACAGGGAGGCCTGAGGGAGAGCAAAGGGAACATGGCAGGGACACCTTCCCCTGTCCCAGGCTGCTCCAGCCCTGTCCAGCCTGGCCCTGGGCACTGCCAGGGATGCAGGGGCAGCCACAGCTGCTCTGGGCCCCCTGTGCCAGGGCCTGCCCACCCTCCCAGGGAAGGGGATGAGTTTCTGTATGAGGCCAGAGTGGTTTTGGTGCATCACCCCTGAGGGCTGCCTGCAGTCTCTCAGAAATGGCTGATAAAATAGCCAGACTGCTGATCAGAGGGGTTTGAAAAGGAAAAGGTTTTAGGAAAGACAAAAATAACAAACTGTACAAAACAAAACAGTAACAGCTGTGTATGGTGCAGGGAGGATCCTAATACCTGCTGTCACACCTGAAAATGCCCTGAAAATCTCTGTGCTCACCCTTAAATATTCAATGATCAAGGAGGGGTTATTGGCTGCCCAATAGAAAATAACTGCAATTCTTGAGGTGCAGCTCCAGGATCCAACAGGAGCCTTTGTCCTGGCACTGGGCCAGTTATGGTGAGAAGAACACCCAAGGTTCTGGCTCTTTTGCCTTTTAGGATCAGGAATGAAACTTAAACTCTTCCCTTTTATGGAAATACCTGTTAAGGTGGGGGCTGCACTGCTACAGGCAGGATTCCTTCCCAATATCCCATCCAAACCTGCTCTCCTTCAGTTTGGTGCCACTCTCCTTGCCCTTTCCCTCCATGCCCTTTTAAAAACCTCTCTCCAGCTCTCCTGGACCCCCTTTAGGTACTGACCTGCCCCAAAGGGTGACCCCAGAGCCCCCTCCCCTCCAGGTTACCCTGAGCCTGCCCCCACAGCAGAGCTCCAGCCCCCTGATCACCCTCACTGCCCCCTCTGCACTCACATTAATTGTGCACATTCTGGATTTGAACTAAACCAGTTGCTTCTCCCACATGTGCTGGATAAAAGTGAATTTACCTTCTCTTATATTTTGATACCAGTGTGCCTTGCAACCCTGGACATTTGAAGCAGCAAATCTGAATTTTGGGAACTAGGCTTATATTATAAAACTTCCTGAGCTCCTGTAACTCATACCTAAGTTTTCAAATGATTTTCAAATGATACAGCTGAGAGCAAAACACATTCATCTTCACCTTGTCAGCTTGGAGGCTGCCAAACAGGGCAGAATGGACACTTCTACATCCACAAGGACTTGGCTCACAATTAGAATTCATTTCCCAGTAAAATACATAAAAGCAAAGTTCCTTCAATAAAATACTTTTAGATCTTTAAAAGGTTGGAAGGCAGTTTAAATTCTCATGATGCAAGTGCACTTGAACTCAGTCCTTTCCATTCAACTCTGATCTATTTGCTTTTTTGCATTTCCCACAGGACTTAGCACTCCAATTTTCCCTTGATGTCTGCCATTTCTGAAAGCCCAGAGGAAATTATAAGAATAGCCTAATACAGATGAAAAATGAAGCAGTCAATAGGCACTAAAATGGAAAATTGCATACATGTATATTATATTAACTACACAGAAATACATCTTCCAGGAGACTGTACAGTAATTGTTGCAAAAATAAATCACACCCAAAAAGGGCTTATTAATGTTGTGGGAAATAATGTTGCTTTTAATGTAATTTTTACTGATGGCTTGCTAATTTACTTTTGAGTACGCTGTAACTAGTAGCCTTTGCAGCAATTTAGGTTAAAAAAAGAAAAATCAGAGGCTATGTAGGTCAACACCAACATTGTTTATGATTTTAAAATGGAAAAGAAATCCTGAGGGATTCCAAAGGCTGCTTTCCCAACAATTGTGGATTCCCAGCTATGCAAACCCTTAATTATGAGAGGAAGGCAGAATTGGAGATGCTGATTATTATTTCAGTTCAGTATTGGGAAAGAGGGCAGAATACCCAAGGCAGCCTCAACATTTACCAAACGCAATTTGAGCAATTCTTAATTGGGTGGTTTTCATCACTGTTGTTTGACAGCACCACCAGAATGACAAACAATGGAGCACAAGACAAAGGTTATGGCTGTCCCTGTTATTTTTCCACACACAGAGGCATAAATCTGGCCATTCATCCAAAGGTTCACACACTCAGTTTACTCAAGAAAAAGCCTCTGTTGATTCATGGAGCCAAGGAGCCCCTCTGAGCAAACAGAGACACATCCTGCTTTTTCCATCCCCAGCTCAGATGTGAGCCTGAGGCCTCAAAACAGGAGCTGCACCCCTGGATGATTCTCAGAGAGACAAATTAATAAACCAGATTTTATGAGCAATATATTCAGCTGCCTTCAGTCAAACCCAGAACTGCCTAATTTGTCCTTTTAAGCACAGCCCAAAGTGACAGCTTGAAGCATTACAGCAAACATGCTCATGCCCTTCACTAATGAAGCAATAGCTTTTTAAGTCTCTGCACAGGTATAATATGCTAATGGCAGATAGAAATGTAGCATTATGAATAACATTATGCTCTATTCACTTGATATGTCCTCAAACAGGATGTAATAATCTCTCAAGCTTCCCCTTGTCTATGTGCCCTCTTAAGAAGGAGATTAATTTTCATGCTTGTTCACAAGCAAGCCACAGAGTCTATGCAGTGAACATAATCCAAATACATCCAAAGAATGTCTGTTTTTAACCAAGGAAGGATCCTCTCCAGAGGCCAAAGAAACCCTTGTGGAGAAGAAAAAACATGTGTAACTCCCTTAGTCTCCTGAAATATTTCTCCATACAGACTCCAGAAGATGAATCTGATGTGTTATAGTAAATTAACACTGTGATAACAAGACATTGATGTATCTCCCTGGGGATTAAAGAGGAAGCAAAAGAAAATCATGTGAAGTTCTGATTCTTCAAGAGCACATAAACAGCAGTAGAATCATGGAATATTCTGAGGGGGAAGGGACCACAGGGATCACTCAGTCCAGNAGCCTCAGGCTGTGCCCATTCCCTGGGGAGCCTGGGCAGTGCCAGCACCCTCTGGGGAAGAACCTTTCCCAAAATCCAGCCTGGCCCTGCCCTGGCCCAGCTCCAGCCCTGCCCTGGGTCCTGTCCCTGTCACAGATGCTGAGATGAGCTGTCCCTCAGGAGGAGCTGCAGGCTGCAATTTGGCTCTGCTCTGGCTCTGTACAGCACTGACATTTCAGGAGGTCACTGAAGACATTGGGGTCACCACCCTTGCTCTCCCCCTTGCAGCCTGACATAACTGCAGCTCTCTCACCAGAGAATGTGGTGCTTTTCAGCCCACATTTCTGCTCTTCTCTGTGTTCCTGAGCACAAGGATCTGTGCCTATGAGCAGCTCTGACAGGAAGCTCACAGGAACCTCTGGCACTGCTGAGAGGATCCTTTTTGGAGGAGCCGCTCAGGTGAGAGCCAGAGGCTGCTGCAGACCTATATCCTCTCATTCCCTGTGCTTTCTGACCCCAAAGTGCAGGTGTTTGTCCTCCCTCTCCCTGCAGGGCTTGCACAGGGCTATCAGCAGCAAACACAGAGGCCGTTCCCAGGCAGGGGAACTCCCTGCAGTCTGGGAGCAGATAAGAGAATCCAGATGTTATCCCCACTGATGAATTTACTGCTGGGGACTGTTCAAATGGGACTGTGGTGAGTGTGGTACCACAAAGTCCCATCCAGCAATTCCAGAGTCCTATTTCCCTCTTTGTTCACGGAGATTACCCCTCTTTTATTCTGTTCATTGTCCAACAGATGTTGGAGCTGCAGGCTCACAGCCAGCTCCTTAATTTTAACCAATATATTTTATATGCTTCTAAAACCAGAAGCCTCCTTAATCAAGTGTGGAAAACCCTCTTTGATTTGTAACAGGAAAATGAAAACTTGGTCTTCCAATGAACAAGACTTCTCATTTAAAAAGAAAAGCAGAGTTAGCAATATGCGCTCTAGCATTTTTCCAATCATTTTTAATGAACATATAAATAACATTTTTAGGCTTGAGTTTTCTTGTTTCCCACATTTAGAATGTTTTTGACAGGAAATAATTGTATCTAGTATTAAAACACAGTGTCAGGCATCCATTAAAGACCTTGACTGAAACCTAAAAAAAATTAATTGCCTGGTAACGCCTCTCTTTCACTATCATGGTAAATTCAGTTTGTCAGGAGAGATTAAACTCATGAATCCTATTAAACTTATCACCCTATTAAACTTATCACCAGTTTGTTTTAATTTCAGAACACACCTTCTTGCTGGTATGGAGATTGCATCAAGTCCAAGGCTAAATGAAAAGGCAAAGGTTGTGCTGCCGTGCAAGCCCTCAGCAGTTCCACGGGGGGTTATGGGTTTGGGTGTTCAAAAGCTGAGCAAAAATGAGCACAGAGCCCCTTGGGGCAGCCCCTGTGTTGTTCCCAGACAGCAGAGCCACCACCAGTAACACAGCAGGGACACTGTGGGTCTGCCCCAGAGCTGCCTCCTCCCCCTGGGGCCTTTGGAAGGCTCTGGGAGAGATCCTGCACTGAGCACCAAAGTGGAAACATGGAAAATATAATCATTCCTGGAAAATTGAATCACTGAGGGTGGAAAAGATCTCCAAGGTCATCAAGTCCACCCTGGGCCTGATGCCCACCTTGTGCCCAGCCCAGAGTGCTGAGTGCCACCTCCAGCCCTTCCCTGGGCACCTCCAGGGATGGGGATTCCAAACCTCCCTGGGCAGCCCCTGCCAATGCCTGACCACCCTTTCCATTGGGAAATTCCTCCTGGTGTCCAACCTGAGCCTCCCCTAGCACAGCTTTTCCTGTTGTCCTCTCAATTGGGTTGGAAGAGCAAAATGTAATTAAAGAAATCCCAAAAGCAAGGATTACTGAGGAAGATGAAGATGTCTTAGGTCACAGTGTAGGCTGTAACCAAGTCTGCATTCTGTTACCATTTTTATAAGCTGTTTAAACAGGTGGGGCAATTTTCCTCATCTCTCCTCCACAACTCACCCCTGGTTGCAGGGGCTATCCCTGCTCTTGGGCCATCAAGTCTCCCTGCATGACTGATAAAATTCCATCATCCCATTGTGAGATGCTCCACCCAGGAGGAGGAGGAACCATTCCTGGATATAATCTGTGCTTTGGAACATCACAGGCAGCCTTACCTGGTGAATTCCCAGAGGACAAGAGCTGCATAACCACCACTGGACCTTCAGAGGAAAACCAAACCCTTCTACAGGATCACCACTTCAACAGAACCACATCTATCACACCAAGAGCACTGCATTTAATCAGACTGCTACCACCACTCTGGCCAACAGGTTATATCCTGACTCTGTCAGTTTAAGATGGTGCTTTTCTGCCTTTATTTTTATTTTTATTTTTCTATTAAATTATTATTCTGACTTGGAACCTCCTGCTGGTTTGTTTTCAAATGAGTACAGAGGAAAATATTACAAATCTGACATCCCTGACAAGATAATATTTGATTAAACTGCTCAGTCAGAATAACACCCTGAACACCACCTTTTTGCTGTTTCACTCACCACAGTCAGGACTCCTTTTTTTCTGAACAGTTACAGCCAGAGGCTCTTTGTATCCAGGCATGACCATGACTCTAGAACAGAGCTTCAACTCATTTGAGGCGTCCTTCAACAAGGTTAGAAGTGTGAACACAAATGTTACACTGATAACAGTAATTAGAATAATCTGGCTTTGATGTTATGACAAAGAACTTGTACCTCATAACCAAGTCCAAGTCAATGTAAAGGCTGGCATGGCTAATCTAGAAATCCAAAAGCTGAACCATTCACTACAATCACTGTTAATTAGCATTTCTACATGTCTCAGGCTTTCATAGTCCTTTAATTTCCCACACTGTGTCTTCACAGGGTTTCAGAAGATAGCAACATTTTTGTAAAATTGTGGTTAGAAAAATGTTAAAAATGTTGTCAGGTTCCCACTCAGGGATTCAAGTACAATGTACAAATAGAAATTTCTTTCCATGAATTTCCTGCAGGTCTGCATCTGAACAGATGTGTGGGGTACCCTTTTACAGAGGTGGGAAACTAAAGGTCCAGGGCAGTGACACCATGTGATTGAAACAACAGCAGGGCAGAGGATGAGCCCAGGTCTGCAGATTCCTTGGGGATCTGATCAGCAACTTCTGACACTTTCTGAACCACAAGTTTTCATATAAATCC
The DNA here is from genome assembly GCA_013400215.1 of Cisticola juncidis. Lineage (NCBI taxonomy): Eukaryota > Metazoa > Chordata > Aves > Passeriformes > Cisticolidae > Cisticola > Cisticola juncidis. Next base: position 178,032 of record VXBR01007030.1, on the reverse strand, counting down.
ATGCAAAGGGAGGCTAAGGAGACAGGGAAGATGAGAAAGAAGAAATTACATTTCCCCACCATTTATCTTCTCATAGTTTCCTTGTAGAAAAACATTAACAATTCCTGTTTATCAACTTCCAATTTCCTCCTCCACTTGTCACACTAAGTGACAGCTTACTGACTTATTCCAAATCTATGTTAGTTGTGCATTTTCTCTTGTTTTGATTCCATTCTCTCAGCCCTCCCCTTAAGAAACAGGAAGGAATGAGGCAGTGAAGCAGAGTGGTTTGGGTGAGGGAGAGGGTCAGAGGAATTTTAGCTTGTAAATAACAATGCCAATTAAATGGGCGAGTCAGAAACCTCGCAGAAAACAGAGATGAAGCAGCTCTGTGGAAAACCATCTCTATCACCGCGAGGCCTGCCAGGGAATGAGACTGGGACACGTTCTGGGTTCACAGAGCATGCAGGGCAGGAAGACAACTTTATTTACAAAATTGCACTTTTATAGAATTGCTATGAAGCCTGTGGATTGGAGGATGGAATTCCCACCTCCCCACCACATTGGTCAAGGGGGCTGTCACACAGTCTTGTTTGTCCCAGATGGAATGTAAAACAATGGCTGTGTTTGTGGAACAGAGCTGGTGTTTGCATTAAAGGAGTGTGAGAAGGCGCAGACTTCTCCTGAATATGAAACGCTCAGCAAAGCTGGGAAAAACCTCATGGCAACACCTCTCTACTGGTGAAGTCCTGGAGGTACCAAGTCCCAATGTTTGCACAGAACTGGGAGCACTGCAGTTCTCCTGATTCATCCCTGAACAATCCCTGGTCAGTCATTGTGTGAGCAAATGCTCTGTCCTAGACAGATCCATCCTTGATTCCCAAATGACAGGATGTGACAGGAGGTGTCTCTGTGACAGCCTCTCGAGGGCCCTGCACCCAGAGCCTGCCAGAGCTGAACCACAGCAGCCTCTGCACACCACGTTTTCCTGGGCTGTGCAAGGGCCTCTCCTGAGCCCTGCAGAGCCCTGTGTCTTCCCAAGGAGCTCCTGGAACTCTGCCCAGGTCAGACGTGCCTCTGTAGAACTCCCCACGTTCTCAGGCAGGGAAGGGAAGCCTGAGATGAGTGAGACATTTCTTGCTTGCTGTGTACAACTTCTCACCCTCCAGAGGCCTTCCAGCATCACAAGCTCCCCGTTCCAAGAGAGCTCTGAGAGCACAGCCTCAGCTCACAGGGCTGTTTCTCTCCGCACTCCTGGAGACAGGCTCACCCATCTAGGTGGTGAATTATTCATGCTACACATTCTCATCTCGGCCTTGGCATCAGATATCGTGTTTAATGTGGCAAAATCAATATATTCTGAAAGCTGTGGTAGTCTGTGGCAAGCTGTGGATTTTTGAATACTTTCTCCAGCTATGCAACTTTGCCAGTTTTGTTCTGTTTCAATGAAAACTAATTTCTGAACAATACACGGTAAATGATCAGTGATTTCTGAATACCACCACAATAATACCTCCTATTTTAGAGGATAGTGCCCTGCAGGAAGGATTGAGATATAGTTACTCTACTTAACACTGTAAAACCAAATATAAATTCATGTTTTATTTGCTGGTAATGTCCAAGTTCATAGGGGTCTCCAAAACAAAACATCAAGTATATTTTCATCATTTGAAAACAATTGGAAATGCTTTCTGAAATGTTTGGCAGCTGACTGGCATTAAACACCTAAAAAAAACGAACGTTTCTCTCCTCCAGAAATTAAATTTCAGAAGAGTAAGTTTGCCTGGATGAGCCCCAGTGTGTCCAGCAGGACCAGGGCAGTGCCTGTCCCCTGTGCTGGCATTGCTGGGGCACCTCCAGTCCTGGGGACAGTGCAGACCCTGAGGGGCTGGAGCGTGTCCAGGGCAGGGAACAGAGCTGGGAAGGGCTGGAGCACCAGGAGCAGCTGAGGGAGCTGGGAAGGGGCTCAGCCTGGAGAAAAGGAGGCTCAGGGGGACCTTGTGTCTCTGCACAGCTCCTGACAGGAGGGGACAGCCGGGGGGGGTCGGGCTCAGCTCCCAGGGAACAGGGACAGGAGGAGCGGGAACGGCCTCAGGCTGGGCCAGGGGGGGTTTCGATTTGGATATTGGGAAAAACATCTTCACCCAAAGGTTGGTCAAGCATTGGCAGAGGCTGCCCAGGGCAGGAGCAGAGTCCCCATCCTCTCCCAGGCTGGAGGGATTTAAGAGCCCTGAGCATGTGGCAATTGGGGACATGGGTTAGTGGTGGCCTTGGCAGTCTTAAGGGAATGGCTGGACTTGATGATCCTAAAGGTCCCTTCCACCCTAGATGATTTCATTCTATGATCTCCCCCAATTTCATTGTGACTACACATGTACCAAGGTTAAGTATTTGCAGAATCTGGACTTTCCACAAACAGTTTAATCACATGAATGCCTCTGTGATGTGCTGTGTGCACCCTTAATACTGTCTCTGAACGAGGAATAAGAGACACCCATTTGTACAATTCTGATGCAAGAGTGCATTTTCTGTTGTTTGTAATCAGGTATCCTATTGGATGTTTAAATTTGGCAATACAATACATTCATATCCATAATGAACCAGTCTCTACTTCATCACCAGGAGATCCCTGGGCTGCTCTGTGAATCTGAATCCTGTTCCCTTACAAAGGCCACTCAGAGCCTTGACTCTCCCATGGCCACCCAGGAGTGGCTGCTCCCCTTCCAGCTGGGATTGCAGCTCTGGTATTTAAGGGATGGGAAGGAATGAAATTACAGGCTCATCACTTCTGTGCTCTACTCCTGCCTGAGATTGATTAACACAGAATTCAATTTCATGCTAATCATCCCAAGTCCTTGCTACATGTAGTAGGAACAGGTCCTACAGTGCAGAGAGCTGCCAAAGCCACTTTCTTTCAGAAATTCTTGCAGCATTATTCACTGTAAGGCTCTGCTGCACCTGCCTGGCAGGTTTATTTTCACCTCCAGTGCTGTCTCAGACACAGCTACCCCAACCTGGCTGCAGCCACAGCAGAAAGAAAATTCCCCCCATAGGAGATACTGCACAGAGGATGGATTTAATTCACCATCAGGAACAGTCTGTCCTTCATACACAAAGTGGCTGAATACCTAAATTCTGGAAAAGCAAAATGGAGGGCTTCTTTTGATTTGGACTGGGTTCATTCCAGAACAAGCACAGCATCAACTGAGTGCCTGTAACACTGCAAGGAACCAGGGGTCTCCTGCACAGAGCAGAGATGGGGCAATGGATGGGGAAGAAGGGATCTGAAGGTCAACAGGGCTGCAGCAGGTTGGCAAAAATAGTTCACGAAGTAAAGCCCAGCATCCTCCAAGATGGGTCACACTCGGGCCCAGGGACAGTCTGGAATTTGCTGGGAAGTTTTGAGATGTTCTTATCCCCAGGTCTGGCTGAGGGAGGAAAGCAGGGGACAGAAGGATGCAGGACATGGCAGATTTTGGCTGCTGAGCACTGGCCAAGCCAGTCCTGCCCCCCTGCATCCCCTGGCTGCTCTGTTCTCCCTCTGTCCGAGCTTGCAGCTGGTTCATGCTTCCCCTCACCTTGACTTCTCTTCTTTCAGCCAAGGGTTTTTGGAAAAGGAACAGTTCCATAATAACTTGGTCTGCCCAGGACCCTCCTGCTCCTCCCTGCTTTGAGCTGAGGATGCACCACACACCCATTCCTAAGGGATGTCAACCTCTGCCTGGGCATTCTGGGGAGCAAAAGCTCCAGATCAGGTCTCTGGTATGGCCAAAGTTCAGAACTCCTGCATGGCTGGCACTCAACACTCCCTCAGCAAGCCTTGGCATTTTGATATGTCAGCCTTAGCCAAGGAAAATACAGAATATCTCTATACCTTTCTGCAAGTTGTCTGTAACTAGAGGTACATTTAAATTAGAGCCTTACAGATTATTCCAGTTTTTCCCATAGAAAGAAAAAAATTAAGCAGTTGACACATTTTTCATGAGGCAAAAGCATTTCAAAACATTATGAGCATGATTAATTTGAATGTAATAATAAACCAAGAGATTTGCTTCAAAGACAGCTGGTAAATGCAGACCATTCCCAACAGGTCTTTGCATTGTGCACCAGGATTCTTAGGAGAGGGCCTGAGCAATATGGGAGGGTTTAAATCCTCTTTGTCACACTGCACCTACAGCCATTTCATGCTCTGCTTCTGCCCTGCCTGCTTCTGCTCACCTGAGGGAACAGTGAGAAGTGTTTCTTCAATGATTTATTCAATAAAGATCACTACATTAATCAGATAAATCATTCAAAATAATATTTGTCAACTTTTGCTGCTCACATTGCAAGGAAAAAAAACTGAGCTTCTGAGAATGTTACAGACAAAAAGGTTGTGCCTACAAAAAAGCTTTGCCAAATCTGAAGCAGACTATTATTCAGCAACCCCCATGGCCAAAGTGCTCCTCCTCTGGCCAGAGAAAGGCCAGCACAGAGACGAAATAGAGGCTTGCTTTCCAGCACCAAAATGGGGAGAAAATACATATATTTATCTTAAAGGTCGGTTCAGTCACTGAGGGGTTGCCTAGCAACACTTCCTAGCAACACCACTGCAGGAAAACCACGGAGAGCACTCTCCTACAAGTCAATTAGAAATGGTAATTTGGATGGGAAGATCCCACAGTCCGTTCCAATTACAAACAACAATGCTTTCCTCATTGCTATTTTTTTAATTAGAAGCTTTGTAAATTCATCCCTCGCTCCGTTTTGCTCTGCTTTTCTTTACTTCTCCTTTCCAGGTACCAAAACTTTACAACAGCAAGGCCACGTTGACAGCATTAGGAGCAACACCTAAAAGGATAAAACAACCCATTCATCTGCATCTCCAAATCAATGATGGGCTTCTTCTCTTTGCAAAAACAACTCAGGAGACACAGCTGGCTCTGCAGTGCCTTCCCATGTGGGGCACTGTCAGCCTCCTCCAGGTGCTGTTCTTCCCAAAGTTCACACTGCCACAGCTCCTCATCTCCTGGAGCACAAACAATTAGGGGACTTGGTACTTCATCAGCAAATCGCTGCTCTGTGCTGCAGCCTGTAAGCAACAGCAGCAGATAAGAATGGCTTGGGCTTTTAAAAAAAAGTAATTAAAGTGCTCGGTAATTTCGTGTAATTTAATGCAATGTGTTCCAAAATGAGGTTTGAAAACTAAAAAGCCAGGCAAAGCCTTGAGATGAGAATGATCGCCTATTTAAAGCCTTTCATACTTGAATCTGTCAATCTCAGCAGCGAAATTAAATGAAAAGAAAGAGGAAAGAAGAAAGTGATCCTGTGTGGGTTGGTGGCTGATCGGGGTTTAAACAGTCTCATTCACTGATGTCTCCAATATACAGTAATGACAAAAAATAGATTTTCTGCTGTCAAATGACCATAATTTTCTACTTGTTTACTCTTCCCAGAGCCAAGAAGCTATCTTCTACTTAATTACTTGCAAAAAACTATTATATGCTTTCATTAGGGTTTTTCCTACACACCCCCTCCTTTATATATAACTTTATATAACTTGCCTCTTTTATATAACTAATTTCAGGGAGGGACACCACAGAATCCTGGAATGGTTTGGGCTGGAAGGGACCTTGAAACTCATCTCATTCCCACCCCCTGCCATGGGCAGGTACACCTTCTGCTAAACCAGATTGCTCAGGGATGTTTTCTTCAAACTTTGAGGGTGATAAGGTTCACACAGACCTCACCCATAAACCACAAACTCACAAAACCTCAAAGAATTAAAGGAGACCCTTCAGAATCTTAGATCCTGCCCTGTTTTCCCAGCACTGCTCTCCAAAGTGAACAGAGCTGCTGACCTTCCCGTGATCTGGGATGCCCTCACAATGCAGCACCAGGCACCACAAGCGTGGGTGCCACTGCTCAAAATCCAGTTTGGGAAGGGGAAACGGGAGGTTCAGGGCCAGCAGGTACCACAGTAAAAGTGCATTAGGCCATGGTTAATTTGCAGAGTTTTAACTCCTGGTGCACTAAGCAAGGGGGCAGAAAGAGCTTAGCTCTTCCTCATCTGTCCCCTGCCTCAGACAGTGTCAGCTGGAGTCCCCACCATTCCCAAAAGGGTTCATCCAATGTGACCTTAGCAGCCACCAGGGATGATGTTGCTACCTCCATGGACAAATCACTTCAAGGCCTAATTAACAGAAAAGCTTTGTCATATTTTTAGACCTTTGTTGTTGCTCAAGACTCTCTTAAAAAACCCTAAAATCTAATTCTTTCAAGAGATTTTGCATGGCACACAGGATAGCTGCCAAAACAGTTTATTTTCACAAAGGAATGCCTGCTTTTCCCAGTTTCCAAGCCCTGATGCATGTGTGCAATTGGGAGCTGTCTCTACCCCCTGGGACACAGGGTGGGCTGGTGTCCAGGGCTATTTTCTGGTCATCCTCCTACAAAGGACACCCTCAGTTACCAGCAGTTCCCACAAGGTCCAGCTGCTTGGCTGGAGCTAACTTAGCTGGGGAACACGACAGGCACGTCTGGAAGTCTCTGACTTCCAGCTGAGAAGTGACATTACACCTCCAGCAGCATCAACTTTATGACACCATTAGGAGAAAGCTCATTAGCCTGGGAAGGCCTTGTGGTGAATCTGCAGCCCTCTGGCTGACTGCAGCTACCTACTTATTTCATAAAGCCCACAGCAAAATTATCCAACGGTAGCAGAAGGGGGAATAACTACAACTGTGTGGTTTAATGTGTCGTTTGTCAAAGTTATTTGAACGGTCTGTACAGCCTTTAGCAAGGAAAAGGTTCCCCACCACTTGCCTGAAAGCAATGGATTTGATAATAAGGTGGAGAATCAAAAAACAGCCCTGCCTCCACAGCAAACACATTTTGATGCTTGGATTTATGTGACAGATCCTGCGTCAGTGAGAGCTGGGAGATGGAGCTGCCTACACCTTCCCTTTCAAGTGAACACAGCAGAAATACCAGGAGCACACTGAATATCCAGAGCTGGCTCGGGAGAAAACAAACCAGAGCAGATTAAATGCTGCAACAGCAAAAACATAAATGCAGCAGGTGTGCCAGACCCAAAGCAAAAGTGTGAGACAAGCAGTGCCATTCACAGGTGAACACGGAGGGATGGAGGCAGGGATAAACCTCATCTCATCCCCTCTCAGCCTCTCCTGGGATCAGGGCTCCCCACTCCCCTCACTGGTGCTGCCCTGCACCTCAGCCTCTCCCAGGTGAGCACTGTGGCTCTCCAGGCAGGAATCAGCCCATGGCACCGATCATTCCTGGGTTGAACAGACACAGAGACCTTGTCCTCTTCTGCCCAAGCACAGCTTCCAGAAATAAACCACGAAGAGAGAACAAGGAAACCACATCCCCCAGCCAGAGCCATCGACACTCCCTGGACACGGAACCAACTCCACAGCTCCGTGTAGTTAAGAGGTCAAAAGTTACCTGCAATGCCACCAACCTGGGATTATGTAAATTCTGTGTCAAAAGGGCAGGGAGTGATTTCTGGCCTTTTACCAACCCAGCACTACTGAAACTGTGTTTGCTCATACCTTAAAAGGCCAGAGAAGACTTTCACAAAAGAAATGAAAAGGTAAGATTTAAAAGGTAATTTTAGAATTTAAATGAGAAAGTGGTGATTGTGCCTTCAGCCCTTCAGGACAGAGAGAAAAGCTTTGGTATAAAGTTAGGTTGGAACCAGCTCAAATCAACTTCAGAAAAAGTAGAAAGGGGAAGAACCAAACCGAACCACTTTTCTGCATAAAAAGGACTGTCATGCTAAGATTCCAGAGATCCAAAGTTTTCTCCCTCACTGGAACAGGAGGGCAAATGAGGAGAAAGGAGAGCCCCCTTTAATCCTGAAAATTTTCAAAGCAGCCGGAAAGGACACAGCAGGGTCATCCCCTGGCACGATGAACGCCACCACGGGCTGTGCATCCCAAAGCATTTGTGCTCTCCAGCCGCACCCAGCCATGGCCAGCGCCAGCTGCTCTCTCCTCGGTGGAAATCCCTGCTCCATCCCGGCCCTGCTGCGGCCCCAGGGGCTCAGCACTGCAGCTTCATCCGTGCTGATCTGACATGGATGAACTGGAGCCAAGGACAGGACCGAGGGAAAACGGGGGGACAAAGCCCGCGGCTCCCCAGGGCAGCAGATTCGCCCGCAGCATCCTCCCTTCAGCCCCGGACCTGCTCACTGCCAGAGTCCCCAAGCACTGCCCCAGCTCCTTCGGGACACAGCTCTCCCTTCTGTTCTGCTTTTTGCCGGTGCAGCAGAGGAATCCTCCCTGCGCCCAGCAGAGAAGAGAGGCACAGCATAAAACACCAGTTCAAAGCCTGCCTTTGGTACAAAGGGAAAGAACGCGTGGGAAGAATATCGGGGGGGAACGATTCTGAAGCAAGCCCAGGCCAGTGACAAAATCTGAGCCTCTGGGCAAAGCCTCGAGCTCTCCTGGAGACATCCATCCCGAGCCTCACGTCCCTTCTTGTTTCTTCTTGTTTTAAGTTCCCCTTCTGTTGAGAAACCCAAGTGCCTAACCGGGTATTTGCGGAATACTAATAGCCCCCGTTTGCAATTGAAATGAAGCCAGGCTGCAGCAGCAACCACGCAGACAATCCTTGCTGGAAGTCGGGGGCAGGGACGGGATACAAGCTGCCAAATGTCAGGCAGCAGAGCTGTGGCAACCCCCCAGCATCTTATTTGAGCACATTGCCACTATGAAAGAAGCTTTGTCTGTAGACAACCCACAGACTCCCACCTGAGCTTCCAAAGCTCCTGCATTCAACGCGGTTCCATTGGTCATTACAGGCTGGTAGAGCCCGTGGCCACATCTTCACTGCCTGCAGAAATTTATCATCACCTCGACAGCCAGTCAAAGGGAAAAGGGGAGGGAGAGAGGAAAAGAAACATGTTTGCCATCCCTTTTAACACAGACTGCTTGAAGTCCACGATTCATTCCTTAACCTAAAATTGCAATGGGGATGCAAAGGCCGGGGGGCGGGGGCAGTGGAATATTTCCCTTCTATGCATGGAAAGTCTTCAGCTTCTAAAAAGTTGTTTTGTTGAAGATGACTGCACATTTGTCAGGTCCTCTCTTGCCAAAAGAACCACAAGTTCTTTGCAGAAAACAGTCTGACACAACAGTACATGAAGACGGAAAATAGAATTGTAAAAGAAGCTTGTTTTCTTCAGCAGATGGCTCAGTTCACCAGCAGGTATTTTGAGACGCTACTGTCTCCAGGTCTTCATGGAGAGAGAAGAAACCATTTAGGACTGCAGAGAGGGAAATCTGAATGCACTTGCAACTGACCCTCTGACTCTTCTGTAGCCCAGCAGTAAATGAATCCATCTGTAATTATCTGGGTTTCCAAACTACAGCAGGATTTTATTTATGAGTGGACTATGTCTCTCTCTCACTCCCTGTCCATTCCTTGAAAGCATGAAAGAACTAAAAGCAGTGAGGGGGGACCTCAGCACTTGCATTTGCTCCCAGTCCATTCTGCAGGCAGTTTGCCTCACACAAACTTCAGCCACACGAACACTTCATGTCAGATGATGGGATGGGCAGGATTTGGGTGGGCTGCCCTGCCTGTGACACCCAGGCTGCTGCTCACCCCAGCAAACCAGGGGAGTTTGCCCTCACGCTCCCATTCTCTCAAAGAGGAGAGGAAGCAAAACTTTCTGCTGTTCAGATTTATCAACTTACATGTTTTTCCTCAGAGAAACAAGCACAAAGGGAAGGAATTTTGCAGAGAACATTTTTTGTCTCCTCTGATTGCAGCCTCATTACCTGTCAGGGCTCAGCATCATTCAGTCAGCATCTTCTCAGAAATTGCTCACAAGCACAAGGTAAGGCCAAGGCAAGTCAAAGTCCCCTCCAAAATTTCACAACATTAAACTGCATCATCATCATCCATAGGAATACAAATGAGCTGTAACAGTGGCAGAGATGTTGAGCAAGCCTGAAGCTGAGGGCACAGCTCTGGAAAAGCACCTGGGAGGTGACACAGCAGCATACAGATGAGTGCAGGAAAGCACTGCTGCCCTAACAGGCAGGGAGAAACCACACAGGCAATGGCAAAACCTCGAGGTGTTCAAACACACCTGCACCACAACCACCCAACCTCACCTGCAGGGGCTGGGGGAAAGGATGTTCACACAGCTTTACAGGGTGTTCACACAGCCTTACACCTGGGGGAAAGGTTGTTCACGCAGCCTTACACCTGGAGGGAAAGGNCACCTGCAGGGGCTGGGGGAAAGGTTGTTCACACAGCCTTACACCTGGAGGGAAAGACTGTTCACACAGCCTTACACTGCAAAGGACCAGCTGTGGGTGACTCAAGTGGTCAGGCATTGCTAATTAATTGCTAATTACACCAGTTTGCTCTGAGAGACAGAAAACCCACACTCCATCAGAGCACCCTGCACCCAGCTCCCATTCCTGAGGGGGAAGTTTAGGAGCTGCTTGTGCTGAGAATGTCTTTCCCTACCCCACCCCAAACCACCCCACAAACCCCAGGATTCAGCCACTGCCTGCAGCACCCTTTCCTACTAAAGACAGTAGGACTGCTCAGCCAGAGGCTTACATCAGGAGTGTAGGTGGTTATGGGGAGGGATTTTGCCAGCAGTTATGCAAAATCTTTGCAGGCACCCAAATATTTGTCTAAAAGGCATGAAAAAAAAAAAAGGCATATTGGACTGTGATGTACTTGCAAATGATCTTTACCAACAACATACATCAGAGGTAGGTGCATGGGTCTCTGCCAGAGGAATACTCTTCACAGAAAGCCATTTCCATCTGCCCTACTTTGGATGTGGTAAATATGCTGAAGGTAACCACAGCCCCCGAGGCACCACTGAAACTTGTGTGTCCCAGCACTGGAACATCAGAGCCTTCACTCACAATGACAGGGCACCTTATCTGCAGCTCCTGCTGTTGTGCAATTGCTGTGGTATCCACATGCAGAGAAGAGGGAACTAGTGATTGTAGTGAACATATTTCTTCCCTAAAGTATCTCCTTGGAGCACCTCAAGAGGGGCTTAAAGCACAGGTCAGGAAGTCCAAGTGGTTATTACGTTGAAGGGATGAGACCTGAAAGGCTCCAGGGATGAGAAATGCCAATTATTGTGATTACCACAAACTGATCTCAAAACAGATACTGTGACAGAAAGAAAAGGATGGGCACAGTCTTCAAAGGACAGTCATTTTTCACTGCAACAGTTCAATTCCAGCACGCTGTCTCCCCTCTGCTACAGTTATGCTTTCAGCTGGGCTCACAGGCAAGGATTTCCCAAAGCAGTTTCCATTCCAGTGGAAGTGACTGATTCCCACAGTGCAAGTCTGAAGGAAGCCACTGGAAGGGGACAGCTGGGTCATGCTGTGGGACATGGAACTCAATGATCCTAAAGGTCCTTTCCAACCCAGACTGCTCTATAATCTCCTAAAGCAAATGGATTTAAACCATTAAATTACACACTTGTGTGCACACCTTGAACAGTCCTTCTGGTGCCAGCCTTGCTGCAAGGCCTGCACCCAGGGGTGATGACTTTACAAATTAGGAGCATTCAGGTAGCCCAGTCACAAAATAATCCTTCACCTTCAGGAACTAACAATGCATTTCTGAAAAAGCAGCAGGGAAAGGCCCGGGGCACAATTCCAGCCAGCACACACAGAGCACATACACAGAGGTCACAGGTCAGTGTTAACAAACATAAATGAAGCATCTCTGTGCCATCACAGACAAAACAGGTGAAGGACCACAGCACCCACGCCAGTACACTTTGTTCTGCCTAAGAGAAATAACCACCAACAGCTGCTATTTCTTACCTAAATGGGCAGCAGATCTGCAGAACCTCAAACAACAAAAGGCAACCCATGCCATGTCTAACCCATGCTGACATCTCTTTACCACCCTTCTGGATGCAGGAGCCCCACAGTTGCCCACCTGATTCCCAAACAACCCCATGCTCCAGGAAAGAATGAACAGACAGACAATTTATACAGAAAAACAGAACACCCAGCAAATGACAGCACATATCCTTAACTCCAAGGCTTGCATCAAAGTTCAGTGATTTTGTGCAAGTCATCTCTGAACTGCATTTGCATTCAAACAAAAGCTTGTTTTACACTGTACTGCTCTCTTCCCACAGACCCTTCCCTACACTGCTCCCTTGCTGCCCTCCCATGCAATACTTGGCATTTCCTGACTTTTTGGCACTCTTTGAAGCTCGGGATTTCACTAATTCATTTCCACGCTTTATTTCTTCTCAGAATTTCTTTGTGAAGCCTGCTCAAGCTCAGGGAGCAGCACTGTGCCAGTGTGTGCCTTTTCTAACTGGGAGCTGAGGTATGAAATAGGAGCAAGCCCAACCACCCAGATGCTCACACCCAAGCAAAAATGAGATGGGGAACAGAGCTCACAGGAGAGATGGGAACAATTTCCTGGCCTAGGAGCACTTTTCCATTAAGGAAGATGAAAACAAATTTCACTCTGGCTCAATTAATTACTGCCACCCTCCCCATGTGATTGAGATGGGGAAATGCTTTAGACTAAGAGATTTTCTGTCAGCAGTTCACCAGTTAAGTGGGGTGAAGGCTGTCCCTTGTACCCATGAGGTGCCACAGCCAGGCTGGCTGTCCCTGGGCTCCACCATCCCTGGAGCCCACACTACAGAATTCCCCAGTGGAAGTGGAAGGGACCACAGCAGGTCCCTGGTGCCACCTCCTGCTCAGGGATGGGGGGACAGGGAGGAAATATTTGGGGAATGCAGTTGGGAAACACAGTTTGACATTGCCACATGGAAACCCAAAACCTAAATATGTTTCATACCTTGTTTCTTTCCCTGGTCTTTATAACCCCTGGTCTTGTCTTTGATCTTGCCAGTGGATCCCAGAACCCCAGGCTGGGCCAGGCTGAAGGGACACAGCGGGTCCCTGGTGCCACCTCCTGCTCAGGCAGGGCCATCCCAGAGCACAGGGCACAGCTTTGTGTCCAGAGGGCTCTGCAATATCCCCGCTGAGGAGACTCCAGCCCCTCCCTGGGCAGCCTGGGCAGGGCTGGGCACTGCCAGGGCAGAAGTTGTGCCTCCTGGGCAGGGGGAATTGCTGGGCTCAGGCCCTGCCCGTGGCTCTGGTGCCACTGCTGGGCCCCCGGAGCAGAGCCTGGGCCCTCCCTGCTGATTTCTCATCTCTTCTCTGAGCTCTTCCTTCATCCTCAATGAATTCACCAGCACCCTCCACTCCCATCTCAGCAGCAAGCTGGATTTCAGGGTGATCAACAGAACCCAGGATGTCTCCATCCCTAAGTGGCTGCTGCCTCCTGGGGCTCCTTTCCTCAGAACCCAACCACAGCTCTGCAGCTGGGACATTTTTACTGCACTCTGTGACCACCACACATCCTCCTCCAGTCCCTGGGAGCCTTCTCTTCTGGGGCAGGGATGGTTTCTGCAGATGGGAGACACAACCTCAGGAACAAGTCAAGCCAGCTTGTGACTCTGTTCAACCAAGCAAAATAATATTCTATACCTGTCCTCTGAGGATTTTGTAATAAAGCTTCCAACCCCTGAATCACAGACCATGTTCCCATTCCCTGCCTTCACATTATTAAACCAGGATATACACAAATTTCTGCTACAAGGAACAGACTCCAAGATTCTCAGAGCAGAGTATTCTATTAATTTGAATTGGGACTAGTTGAAGTAAATTGATTTTTTTAATGCGTTTATCCTCTATGGGGGCTTTTTTTTTTTCCTTCTTAAATGCTGATTTGCTGAAACTGTGCCTATCCAATACTCATTACTGAAATGCCTGGAAAGCTGCCAAAAGAAGCTATGCCTTCTGGACTAAACAAGGGATTTATTACTGAGAAACCACAGCACCGGGTAAAAATCCATCACAAACTTATTGATTTAAACTGATTGTAAGTAATCACACACAATTTATATTAAGTGAAACATACTGCCATCTAATTTAGACTAAGTGAACTGAATGCTACTACTCTGAATTCTGTTTAAATGCAAACTCTAATTGATACCCAAATATAAATAATTGAGACTTTCAGAAAATATGAATAAAATATTTCGTTATCTCAGTTTATTATGTATCGATAGATCATTTTTACTTATTTAAGACATGGTTAGACAGCAATTATTATATTTCAGCAGAAACTTATAAGCTTCAGGGCAAGTTCAATAGAATGGGACAAGAGCAGTGTGGAGAGAAGCACTTGATATGTGAGATGCAGTTTAAATAACTTCAACTTGATTTTAATAAAGAAACCTCAAACTCTGCCTATCTTCCACCCCAAATGTGATGAAATCAAGTTGTGCATTGTACTCAAACATGGCCCTCACCTCCAGAGAAAGCATCTTAGCATGAAAACTTTAAGGCACAAGTTATCACTGCAGGATAGTGATAATAAGTCTCAGGGTTGCTGTTCCCTGAGATTCTCCTCGGGGTTGCTGTTCCCCAAGGTAATCAGGTTTTGTGTCTTCTCTCTTGCCCCTAAGTGTTTCACACCAGAGCCAGAGACGACAAACTGAGTCCACCAGTCCGTGTTTCCAAGGTTATTTATTCTTCATTATCTCAGTTCTGTCTCAGCTCTGCCAGGCCTCCTTGGCAGGGGCATTATCTCAGTTCTGTCTCAGCTCTGCCAGGCCTCCCTGGCAGGGGCATTATCTCAGTTCTGTC
>VXBR01007030.1:149951-163272 GCA_013400215.1 Cisticola juncidis | reverse complement strand
CCCTGTCCGGTCTCCAAACCCTCCAGGGTGGCCACAGGGATGTCCTGGACTCCAACAATAAGCACACAGATTCCCTCCAAGATCCCATTCAGGGAATTGTGCTTATCAGCCCCTCTGATATGTCACATAATTGGAACCCAATCCTCAGCAGTATTAGTCAGCCCCACAGCTGATTTTCTTTCTAAATAAAAGTTTGAAGGTACTTGCTTTTTTTTTCAACTGTCAGTGTGTAAACTGACAGTAAATTCCATCAGGAATTTTTTAAAGAAATAAAATTAAATCTTGACCAGAATGCTCCCTGTGATACTCAGCTGGCTTTAATATTTAAGGATGTAAGAACATATTACTTTTTATTAATAAAACCAACTGTTGACAGTAGAAACACACAAGTGTGCCATACTTTCAATGTCCACTGGCTCCAGGGCTTTTGAAGACCACAAGCCCATCTCAAACCTTTTCCTATGGCAGTTCCTTCTCAGATAATTTTTAGTTCCAGACTGACACCTCATTTCTGAACAGGATCACTTTGTGCCAGATCATAACATGAACAATTTAGAATATTCATCCCAAACATTCCTGGTGCAGGTTGGGTTCAGCCAGCTCCTCTCAGCTGCCCATTTGCAGGGAGGTGCATTTCAAGGCAATGTGAATTAAAGCAGAAATAAGGTGTTCTGATGCTTTCTGTCAACTTGAAAATTTTAAAATACTGCTCTAACATATGTTGCCCTCACGAGTTTGAACCTAGTCCTGCAACAAGCTGCATGCAGGTGGAACAGTTGCCCATAACTGGCCTCATTACAACTCAATTAAAGTCCATTTGCAGAGTGCATTGCAGGACTGGGCCCTCAGGAATTTCTTATGCTCCTGGAGCTTATTAAATTGCTGGATATCCTCCACAAGCTCTGCATCAAAACCATAATTTAGCCCTATTTACCTGGTTAGCACAAGCCACCTGGCAGCTGCTATTTTTTTTTTCCAACCAGACACTTCCATGTCTATAAAACCTTCCCCATTTTTATAAATCTGGCTCTGAACACCAATCCCTGATCAAACACCACCAAACCCTCTCTGCCTGTTAGCTGCTCTGAGATGAAGTAACAGACCCCTGTCACACTGGGTTGGACAGTGCTAAACTGTACCAGACAACATCCCTGCCCCTCAGGTAGTTCCCAAGCAGGACTTAATTCCAGAGAAGCTGCTACGAGAAATAAACCCTAATTCACAAGGTTTTTAAACTAAAGATACCCACTGCAAAACAGCTTTTCAGCAGAGGCTTTTTGTCTCATGATGTGGATGTTGCCAGGCCATAATGAGCCTGTTTCTACCCAACTCAGGAACACTTGACTGACACTTCCACCTCAGTGTAGCTCCACTGGGGCAGGCTGAGCTGGGCTGAGGTGCCTGCTTGTCTGGCAAAGTGTTTCCTCCATAAAACAGGGGAATGGGATATTCCTGAATCACAGAATCCCACAGAATCCCCACCTCATCCTCCATGAGGATGACACAAGTCCCTGCTCCCTGCAGGACCACCAAAAACTAAACCACTTAAACATGTCCTCCATGGTGTAATATATGTTATAAAATAAATTTGTGCTCAAGACTAAAACTACAGTATCTTTTAATGGAAGCCAAGTGACAAAAAGAGCAACATGCACCAGGTGATAAGGGAAAAAGTATCCAGCCACCAAGGATGGATTGCTGTCTCCAGAAATGTGTATTACAAGAGGATTATTGCATTTGATATGCATCCATGATAAGATAATATTTGTCGCCGGAAGAAGTTTATTCCAAAAGATTTTCATGTGAATGATTCACCCAATTCTGGGAAAACTTTCATCAGATGTGTCAGAAAGAAAGAAAAACTACATTAATATGCTAAAAAGGATAAGATTAACCTCGGTATCCCAAAAATCCTAAAACATGTATAAAAAGGTGTGGTGGTGTGGACAGTTGAACTTTCCATGTTTATTATGTTAAACTCTGTTTGGACCCTCCTGAGAAAAGCTGGACAGTGTAAGTAGGAGAAAGCAGGTGCTCTGAAGGACTGTGACAAGTAACAGAAGGACAGACGAGGGAGAAGATTTTAAGAGAGACTTAAGGAAGAAAGAGAGGCAGCAGAAAGAAGGATAATAAAGAAGGGATTGTTGAGATAGGAAAAGGTTGAAGGACATGTGGGTGGTTTACCAAATGGGGTGGTTTTGGGTTGGAAGGGATTGAAAAAAGCAAAAAGAATGGTGGGTCCAAAGCAGTTTGTTCTATGTACTTTTGTAAGTTCTGTGTGCTTAGTCCCCTCATTGAAATTCATAAGTTGCTACATCCTCCCTACAAGCTTCTATTTTTAGCCCACTTCAGTTACATGTTACTTTCCCCTTTTTCCCGCCACAGTGTCTTCCCTCCCCTACTCCCCAATTGGCCCAAAGATTGTAACCCCTCCCTTTGTCTCCTTAGTGATATGTTTTAATTGGTGGCCACAAAGAGGAACTCCCATTTCTCCTCCTCTTCCCCGAGATTTTATAAGCCTCTGTATCCCTGTGTTCTGGGTCCAGACCGACCTGGCCCCGGCAGAGTTGTGGAAGAATAAAGTTACTGTTTAACTGCCTGCCAGGCTGGATCCTCCTTTCCTCCTCTCTGCGTTGTCGTACGATACATCTTAACACCGGTTAGCCTTCTCCCAGGGCAAAGAACCCACAAGGGCTGACTCCTCACTGCCGAGGGGCAGCTCTGACAAACGCTTGCTCCGGTGCCTGGGCTGGCTCGGGGTGAAGCCAAGAGGCTTCAGGTGTGGCACCGCGACAAAAAGGAGCCTGTGGGAGGGGTATGTGGTGAAGTACAGGGGTACAGACCCAGTTCACCCAGCGCCCACTGCCTGGCTCAGCGCTGTTTCACTTGTGGCTTTATCCAGAATTTATACTTTCATTATTTAATAAATTCTCTTTAGTTATTAAATTGGTCTATTCATTTATAACAATGGCTTCTTGAACTCTGGCAGGCTTGGTGCCATGGGGAACCTGTTCAGAGACCAAGAACCCCTGAGCAAAGAGCCTTTCCCAGTGTCCTCCATGTCCTCAGCAGAGCAGGACACACGGCAGGACTGGGTGGGTCAGAGAACCCCGTACCTTATGTACCCCTGACCCAACCACCGTCCAAAATGCACTTTTTATTTACAGAATCTTACCAATGCCCACTACCTATGCTAACATGTCATTTCTACCCTAAACCAATCTCTAAAATCCAACTCAGCAGAAAATGGGGGACGAGAGCAAGAACAAGGAGCACAGGGGCCACTCCCCAATTCCTCCAGCTTGTCTCTTCAACCCCATATACTAAAATCCCAGATTCTACATTCACATTCTATGGTAAACTAAATACTGCTTATTTTGAATTCTCTCAGCTTGTGATTCTTCATACAGTGTGGGCATTCACTGCCATGGCAGGGATCAGAGGCAGTGTCCTCCTGAGCTCTGTGTGAGGCTGGCTGAGCCCCTTGGACAGATCCCAGACCCCCTGTCCTGTCCCCAAACCCTCCAGGGTGGCCACAGGGATGTCCTGGACTCCAACAAGGAGGGAGCAGTGGTGGAGCAGTGGCAGAGCAGCCCCAGCTTCTCCTGTTCAGCCAATTATTGACCCAAAAAGCTCCCCTGAGCTGCCTCCTACAGCACTTTAGGCTAAAAGGGTCTCAGGACAGGGGCAGGAATCCAAGGAGAAGGAACAAGGGTCACCAGTGAGACCAGCACCTCCCTCCACTGACCCCAGACAGAGGGTGCAGCCTGCCAGGAGAGCCCCCTCAGCCTTCCATCCTGACCAACACAAGTAACCTCAGCTGCTCCTTTTAAGTCTTGCCCTAAATAACTTCTGTTCCCATTTCAAGAGCCTTGCACTGATGTTTGGGGACAGTCCCAGATTGAGCACACATTTGTTTGCAGTCCCTGAGCTAACCACAGCCCAGGGCTGAGCCTCCCCAAACCTGCTGCAGCTACTGCACTGTTCTTGCAAAGAAGTGAGAGGATTTAGCAAGTTAGAGTAATAAGTATTAATCTTTTCTCTGAGGTTACTCCTTTATTAATAAATAGAAGAAAAACCTTAGTCAGAGATAGGCTGTCACAAGGGAAGGAAGTGAAAAAGGTTTATTTTCTCAAGGAATGGCTAAGGTTGAGCAGGTACAACTGGCAGTTTTTCTGCTGTGTTTTTCCCACCCCTCTCAGCAGTCTAGCTGCTTCTACCCAAGCTCTAAAGGGACTCACAAAATTTTCAGTCAATGTAATGTCAAGTAGCACAAAAAAGCCCCTCAGTCCCTCACAATCACATCTTCTGTTGGCATCCCTGTGACAGCATCCACACACCCCTCATGTCCACAGCCTGTTACTTTCTGATGGTTGTCCTCTCCTTGCTTAAGCTGCAGCTTTGGATCTCAGGAAAGTGAAATGTTGACACAGAAACTGAAAGAGAAATTCATCTGTGTGATGAGCAGTGATTTGGCATAGAAGCTGTCAAACCATGGAAGTGTCTCACAACTGCCACAGAATAATGAAAATGTTCTTTAAAACCCTGTGACTATTGCAAAGTGAGACAGAAAATGAAGCTGCCCATACCTGCAGTCCCTGTGTGTGAGCACATCAACCTCTGCTCTTGTGATAAATGCTAATCACTTAAGTTTAGAAATTTANAAAAAGCCATAAATTCTTCTTTACTGGATGATTTGGAAGTTCCTGTAACTATTATCTCAGTGCTGAGGAATCTCTCTCTCTTGAGCTGAAAAGAATATCACACACATACACAGCTTCTATTTTACTAAAACTTACTGTTAATTACAAAACTACATTCCCTATATTATTCAAATGTTAATACAGTATAACTTTTCTACCTAGTATAATACATATATATATATATATAGTAAATATCTGCGTAAAGCCACACACACAATATAACTTTCTCACAGCTCTGGACTGCACAGCCAGAGTGGGAACAAGCCCTGCACATCAATGGCAAAAAGGGCCAGGCAGTGCTTCCCATTTCACAGAGCATATTCCCATCTCCCCTGTGCCAGAATAACTCATTACTCAAGTCCTGTTTTGGGGCAGACAGGAGAGCTGCCAGGATCTCAAGCTCCTTGCAAAGGATCAGTCTTGGTGGTCACTCTGTCCCTGCCTCACCTGGGGCAGGGGGCTGGAGGTTCCCACAAGATGAGGCCACCCAAGACAAGCAAAGGCAATTTGCCTGGAGAAAGTCTCAGCTCATCTGAAATCCACTGACCAGCCCAGAGCACATTTCCAGGCTTGTAGAGAATGCACTCTACATAACAAACATGCTTTTTCAGGAACCAAAATAAAGATGCACATGAAGCTTCAAGCTTTGCAGAATCCCTAAGTTCTTGAACTTGCTCACCTGACTGTCAAACAGCAAAATCTTTTCTTTATAGACAGATGCATACAGATTCTGCCTTGCCACAATTCCTGAAAAGCTGCTGCTAATTTCAGTGACTCAAAGTTTGTCTCACTGCAAGCATTTCTTGACTTTATGAAAGCTGAAGATTTATATGCTTTAGATACCTGGAGATTTTCACAGGTCACCAGGGAACTGGGATGTTGAGCTCTTGCCAGAAGTTTGAACATTTGAGGAGTGAGTACAGGCAGGCAAATATCTGATGTGTTTAGCCTCCCCCAAAGGTACCAGAGGTGAGCACCCAAGTGACACTTGCAGAAACACAGTGTTTTGGGAGGTCACTTGTGTCAGCATGGAGCAGCTATTTAGAGATGTGGAAACATCCCCCAACACATTTATCTCAGCCTTACAAAGGCAGCAAGGCACACCAGGCCTGCAGGGAAGAGCCTCATTAGCCTCAAGGCTTTTAATCACTGCTGTGATTTTATATGAAGTCCGAGTGCAAAGGTGGGGCAGGAGGGGCATTTAGCAGGGCTGCTTTGAGGCCAGAGAAAATATGAGATTACATTGAGATGGAAGATTGGTATTATCAAATCAATACTGTACAATGAATATAGCAAACTAGTTAATCCAATTAGCTGAGTGGAGCAAGATCAATGTGCTGGTGGAACAGAAAGATTGCAAGAGGCTAAAATTAAATGTACCCAAAAGAGAGGAGCAATGAAAACAATCCTCTGAAACAACAGGCTTTGGTGACTATGGAGGTTTGAAAACTGAACCTGAGCACTGATGTCATCTTGGAATTTTTGGAATGTTTATCCCAGAAAATGAACAAGGACAAGTTTCTGCACAAGTGAAAACACCACAGTGCCAAAATTCTGCTTGTTAAGCTGTTTGCTAAATGCCTTTGCATTGTAATACACTGACAAGGAATAAAACCATCCTTGTAACACTGTAGCTACTTGCAAAAGCTTATTAATTCCTAGCACAGCCCCCCTTGTCCTCAGTGAATATTCCAGCAGTCAGACTGAGCAGGGAGCTGTGGAAATAATGGGGAGGAGGCAGCAGCCACGCTAGAAGAACTCACAGCCGAGGAGGAAGAGGAATTTTAGACAGTTCCCAACACTGAGAGGGAAGAGCTGAGCTCACACCCCATCAGCCCATGGCTGTGTTTGCACAGCACCACGACTCGGTGGCCACTGCACACACATGAACCTGCTAAGCAATAATTCCAGCAAACACACAGGAAAAGGAAAAGGAAAACTCTCCCTGAATGGTTCTGGGGAAGCTCATGAAGACTGATTTATGCATGCATGTATTAAAATTCTCTCTGCACTGAGCATTTCAGCTTTTAAGTTTCACGTGCAGCTTGAAAGCAAGGCAGAAGGCAAATGTTGGGAAGAACACCATCTCTTCAGAGGATTAGGAATTAAGTTAACTGCACATTAGAGATAAAATAGTGGAGCGCTTGTCTTTCTTCTTAATAATAAACCATAAGGCATTAAGCTACACAGCAAGATTAATTCCTTTCAACTCCTCACTACTACTGCTGAGACAGCAATGTGCTACTTGCACAGAAACACTAAAAAATACAAGAGATTAGGTTAAAATTAAGTGAATTTAGGGCATGCAAAAATGCTACAGTGAAGCCCAGAAGGTCTTTGTTCGTGTAAAGAGCAGCCTAAGCACCTGCAGTGTTTGAATTCCTCAAACCCTGAAGTCAGTCGTGGTTTGAAGTGACCAGCTCTGGGGCTGACGTGTCACTCTGCATCCCTCCTCTCCTTCCTAACTCCTGACTCACCTGGACACTTAAAATATCAGCACTGCAGTGGTGCCAGCCAGGCTGGTGACAGGGATGGACTCGGGGAGCCACAGGTGAGGGCTCATCCCCTCCTCCCCTGCCAGCTCCATGCAGTTTGGAACTTCATGTTTCTGTGATTAGGTTCCCCATTTATAAACTGCTCTTAGAGACATGACAAAATCCCCAAACAAACCAAACAACCAAAGGATACTTTACTTTGTGAGATACAGAGATACTAAACAGGCCACTTTAACCATTAAACAATCAGCTCAGCACATACAAGGTATCAGCAAAGCCCATGATTTACCAGACTCCAGGGACTAAAAACTCTCCACAGGATTTACAAAGCTCTGCCCTCAGTGTGTACCAGTAACCCCTCAACTACTCTCTTGATTCAGTGAAATATTAAATTTATTCAGCTGTATTCTGGCCTGGTTTGGGATAGCTGGAGGAGGAAAAGGAACAGAGCAAACCTTCCAGTCCCCCTATGGAAAGCTACTGGGTTGAGCATCCACCAAATCCCACCCTAAAGTGCTTCTTTACTGCCTGAAAAAACTGCAACCCTTAAACCACTGAAAAAACTCTGGCCCCAAAGCCCATCCCATTCCAACACAGCTGTACCCTTGTCTTTGCACAGTCTTGGCTGTTCCATACCTGGGCCACCTTTTCCTGCATTACAGACCCTGGCACAGCTGCCACAGACCCAAACCCAAGCAAACCTGCACAATCCAACAGTTCCACAGGACAGCTGGGGTCACCATGGCCACAGCTGCTGCTGTGGGGTGAAGCACCCTCCTGCTGAGGTAGCCAGCAATTCCCTTTCCCTTCCCATTTCTGCAGCTCTGAGAGCTCCTGAGCACAGCACCAAAGCCTTTCCAGAGCCAGGTATGACCTGTGGGGAGGAGAACCCTCAGCCAGGCACACAGGGCTGGCTCCCTGAGCAGCTCTGTGGTGGCCTTTAGGCTTTGCCCAGACCAGGGCTGAGTGGCCACCACACATTCCCTGTGCCAGGCTGGGCACAGAGGTGTTTGTCACTGAAGCACACAAGGCAGAATTAGAGCTGATGAAAATTTTCCAGGAAAACATTGGAAAAAGGCAATGAATCAAAATGAAAATGCTTCCTGGAATATGCTCTCTCTCAATAACAGGGGTCAGTTCCCCATAGACATTCAGGCTGCAGGGATTTCACAACATCACAGGCAGAGCAGACACATAAATCACCTGAAGGGCTTTTGGTTTAACTCTGCTGCACCAGCCTTAGCAAAGTTGTGTCTACTGAAGCTGGCAGAACTTTCAAATTCAAGGTCTGTGCACCCTTCAGGGAAAATATGAGAAGGGAGCCTTTGGTCATAATTCAAAGGAAAACACTCTCAGTAGAAACTTCTTTGGGATCCTCTGGACTGATACATGTCAGCATTTTGGGAACCTGGAAGTCTGGTTACTGCAAAGACCCAGTTCTTGACTGAGCAGCCTGGAGAGGCTTGGCTTGCTCTGGAATACACTGGGAAAACTGGGATGCACAGAGAGCTTGAACTCTGCTTCCTGAAGCTTGTTTGGTCCCAGCTCCCTGTTTGCCCTGCTGGCAAACACCCTCAGGCTGTGGCTGTGCTGTGCCATAGGAAACTGTTACTTCACTTTGGGTAAACATTTCAAAATTACATTTCCTGTTTAGTCTTTTAAAGTTATCAGGAGAATATCATTCTCCACCCAGAAGAGTGACTTTACTTGTTTACAGGATGGAGATACAATGGATAATACACATGAGGAAATCAGGATAATTAGGCTCATTTTGGTACTGGAAACACCGTGAAAATCTGAGAGTCTCTTACTGACCTTCAAAGGCAAATTAGAGCATCACAATTCCAAAAATAGTGCCCTTGGCAGGCAGCCTGTTCAGCTTTACTCAATCAAAATAGATGATTTTCTAAAACTTTTCCCAAAACATATCTAATAAACTTTTCCATACTTGTGATAAATTCAGGAACTCCTGGGACTTCTCTGATGTTCAGCAGTGAGAAAGTTTCTGATTACCTTCAACAGGTTTACAGTACCTACAGGAAGAAAAGATTCACACACATCATCAGCCTCTGTCTTTGTAACATATGCAGGTTCAAAAAAATCACATTAAAGCTTTTTATTTTACAACTGAGTTCCTATTCATTTCCTTTTAGATCTTCTGTTCATCTCCCACTTACACCATCCTGTGTCCCTTCCTCCAAAGCATAAAGATCCCCACACAAAATCCTTCCCCAAAACTAAAGGTTTTTTGGCACTGTTTTTTTTACACATCAGATATCACACAGGTGCCAGCTCTGTATTGCTAATAGAAAAGCCATCCAAAGAATCCACCTGACCCTCCTGAAGACAGCCACATGCCAAAAAGACAAGGTAACAGCAAACCAATCTTCCTCTATAGAGCCAAACCTCGAATCTAGTCTTCTAGGTAAAAGAAAACCCTACAATTTTAAACTTGATCATCACATTTTATCTTTTGTCCCCACCAATACATATTTGTGAGGGCCTTTTGCTATCTTGATGAGTTAAGTGTGAAGTTTCCCTGATGGATACATTTAAAATTAAAATCAAAAGCATGAATCACCAAGTGTGGCATTGCAGAGCTGTCTTCTTATTTTTCAGTTGGATTCCCAGGTTTGGCAAAGTGCTAAGCTCACACACCAGAATGTTGCAGGCATTTGTGTGCAAGGTATATTGGAAGGGAAAGTCCAGGACATTCCTGATTTAGACCTTCAGTGACAGAAAAATTCAGTCCTGTACATTTAGGGAGAATGTTGTTGAAGAGACATGCACAAAACAAGGCCCAGTTTTATCCCACAGTTGCCCAAATGTCAGAATTTTGTAGAAACTCATGTAAATGATCAATTAAACAGAGATCCACCTACTCTATGTGAGATTTACTAGAAATAGACTGTTCTCTGTTTCATCAAGTAGTCATGGGACTATTCAGTGCAAAGTTTGCTAAGCCAGAGCTGCAGAGGCAGGGAATGAGTTGATAGAGTTTAGAATTAGCAGTGATATTGAGCTCTTGTATTTATTACAGGATTATTCTTAAAGTCCCATGCCCACTTTGATTGTAATCCCTCCAAATTCAAGATAAAACGAAATAATCTCCAGAATAGACTTATTACACTGCTAATGAACATTAGAAATTGTAACTGGGGGAAAAAAAGAAACAACTGAAAACACCATGATAAAACTTCTCATACAGAATTTCTAAAAATAAATTGAAAAGTCCTTTACAAGAAGCAAAGGGGGGAAAGTCTTATCAGAGGAAAAAAAGAAAGTCATAGATTATCAATAGTCCTCTTAAGACAGAAAAACATATCAAATCTGGAGCCTTTGGTCCTTTGCTTTGAAATCCAGTTTTAAAACATGCAATCATCTGAATAAACACACTACAGAAAAATACACACTTAATTTACCTGCTCACAACTGGTTTGAGAAGAAATTTGATGTCCAGTTCCACACAGTCTGGCTGTATGTCTGTGATGCCAGAGCTCACAAGTCCCACCAGCACAGTAAATGTACCCAACGATGGGGCACACACAATTTTCTGTTCAAAAATGCTGGTCCTGGTTCTTCCACCCCAGGTGGAGGATGCAGCCCACCCTGGGTCAGAAATGAGTGACCACTGCCTGTCCCTGCTGTCCCTGCTGTCCCTGCTGCCCACCCAGCCCCACAGGCAGCCTCAGCCACCAAGTCCACGTCACAGAATTACAGGATGCACTGAGTTGGAAGGAGCCCATCAGGATCATCCAGCTCCTACAGTAAAGAGTCAAAAATCAGTTACCTCCAGGCTTCAAATATAAATATTTTCATTGCAAACCACTAGGCTTTAATGTGCACTCAGAATCTGCAAAGTTGGAGGGGACCCACAAGGATCAGAGTCCAACTCCTGCCCTGCACAGCACCATCCCCAAGAGCCACTCCAGCCCAGGAGTGTTGTCCAGACCTGTCAGGATGCTGCTCAGGAAAAAAAACCTTTTTCAACTCAAACCTGTCCAACAAAACACAACTTACGTGAAGAAACAAACCACCAAAGGCTTTTCTTAATACCCCAGGATCTTGCTTTCTTTTAAAAGTGTGAAATTACACAGGTTATTGGGGAAGAGACAACAAGGTGAATGTGGACGACAGAAATTTCAAGCGGGAGAGGATTTGTAGCGGGGGGTTCCTTCGTTTCCCTGGGCAAGCTTTTTTGCTTTAATTCATACTTTTAACCAGATTTATGTGGAGCTGCAGCCCACAGTAGTGACCTTCCCCTGTTCTGCTGGTGTCTCCAGTTTGTCCTTCCGAGGGCTGAGGGCGCCGGGGACCCGAGCCCGGGGCCGGAGGAGCTGCAGAGACACAACCGCGGCTCATGACTCATTTTATGGCAAATTAATAAACACATGTAAACCCCAGCCTGCCGCACCTGATCCTTTGCCCACTTCATTTTTCCATCACCTCAGGCGACACATGAACTTCCAGACGGTGTGGTTTTCCCAGCCTGTGCTTTAACCGGCTGCATTTCTCGAGATGCCTTTATCAAAGTGAGCTTGACTCGCACCCGAGCCCTGCAGCTCTGACAGAGGAAGCGGGAGATGCCGAGACCTGTGGAGCTCGCCCAGGTGACGCGGCTGCCGCCTCTCTCAGCCGGCAGGAGAGCTCCTGGCAGGCGGGATCCATCCGAGGGAGAAATCCGCCCAAAGTGCCCCAAAAATCGAATTTCCAGCCCGCTGTCTCCCTCTAGTGCCGCAGCGCGGCCGCGGCGCCATCTTGGGCTTTCCCTCTCCCACACTGCCCTCTGCAGCTCCAGCCCGGGCCGTGCCTGCCGGAGCCCAGCGGAAAAAATGGAAAATAAAGCAATAAGATAGAAAGAATCCTTTCTTATATCATCAGGGGGTTCTCCCCGTCAGGACGGACTGCTCAGGGCAGAGCCACGTTGTCCCCGATACACCAACGCCTCACGGGCCTGGCTGCCTCAGCACCAGCGCAAGGGTCTCTCATGTGCATCTCACAAGAATCTCTCTAGTACAAGATTTTCTTCTACAAAAATGCCACATTCAGGCGGTATCAAACTATGGGGATACACAAGACAGAGAGTCAAACAGACTTGATCAGCAGAGCTAGTTTGATAATCAAGATGCCATGGCAGGAACAAACAGAACTGTGAAGATTACAGGAGATGGGATTAAACCTGCTTACAGGGAGAGAGAAGATTCAATCAACTTCTGCAAGCAAAGAGTTGTAAAATGCATGAGTTTTCTCTGTGATTTTTAACCTGATTATTGTAGCAGAAATTATTAATCTGTCTGAAATAGTATATAAGCTTTTGGGAAACCTGAGTAAAATGGAATTCTGATCACCGAATCAGTCTTCCCGTCTCTCATCAATCACCAATATCAAACTGCACTAAAGATGCTCCACCAGTTTCTGCAAGCACATCAGCATTGGCTGTGGTTTGGTCTGGTGTGGGGCAGGTGCCCCAGAGAGCTCGGCTGCCCACACAGGCACCAACACCTGCCTGCCTTGGCTGTATTTCATTAAAGTAATTCTTCAAAGCCACAGATTAGTACATCGGGGTGGCAGTCAGTGATGTAGTTACTGCTGCAAAGCTCCAGATGCTCTGTAAGCCACAATAAGACAGTTAAGTGGAAAATGAGTCATTTAAAACCATAATGACCATCATAGCATGACTCTGCTGACAACAAGCCCCAGCGGTAACGCTGTGAGGTGGATGAGATGGATTTGCTGGGGCTGCAAGTGTCAGTCACAGAACCACAAAATCACAGAATCACAGAGCCACAAAATCACAGAGCCACAAAATCACAGAGCCACATAATCACAAAGCCACAAAATCACAGAATCACAGAGCGACAGAATCACAGAATCACAGAATCACAGAATCACAGAGTCACAGAGCCACAGAGCCACAGAGCCACAGAGCCACAGAACCCAGAATCACAAAATCACAGAGCCACAGAGTCACGGAGCCACAGAATCACAGAGCCACAAAATCACAGAGCCACAAAATCAGAGCCACAGAGCCACAGAGCCACAGAGCCACAGAGCCACAGAATCCCAGAATCACAGAGCCACAGAGCCAAAGAATCACAGAGTCACAGAATCACAGAGCCACAG
>VXBR01007030.1:116806-149768 GCA_013400215.1 Cisticola juncidis | reverse complement strand
CACAGAGCCACAGAGCCACAGAGTCACAGAATCACAGAGTCACAGAGCCACAGAGCCACAGAGTCACAAAGTCACTGAATCGATTGTTAGAAAAGACTTTGGAGATCATTGAGCTTCACTGACACCACTTTGTCACTTTGTCACCCAGACCATGGCACTAAGAGTCACATCCAGTCTTTTCTTAAACACTTCCAGGGATGGTGACCCCGCCACCTCTCTGCTCAGGTGTTCCAAGGCCCAGTCACTCTTTCTGTGAGGCTCTGCCTTGAGGGCAGGTGCTGCTGCTGGACCCCCCCAGTTTGGGGGTGTTGAGGTGCCCCTGGTCTCTCTGGGCTGTGTCTGTGCCAGCCCCCACCTCCTCAGCACAGTTCCCACTCACTGCAGCTCGGCTCATGGAAAACGCTGCTCTTACCCCTGCTGTGATCCCAGGTGGGCAGCCCTGGTCCCCAGGTTCTGGCTGGGAGGACGCAGAGCTCAGTTCTCCTCCAGGAGCCTGAGGTGACACCGCTGTGCCCTGGGACCAGGTGAGGAGTGTCTCCTCTGGGACACCCAGCTGGGACCCTGCAGACAGAGCCATGTCCAGTACCTGCTGTGGGCAGTGTGGGGATGGGAGGTGTGAGGAGGGAGAGGAAGGCTCCACCAGCTCCCTCCTCTGGCCAGAACACAACCAGAGCCATGTGGGCCGTGCCTCGCTGCTCCTCAGGCCATGCATCCCTCGGGAGAGTCAGGAGAGCAGCAGGGAAGGGCAGGCTCTCCTCTCACATGGCAAGGACACTGAGGGTAGAAAGGAAAAACCAGGGCCAAGCTTTCTGCTGGTGTGATGCAGACAGCTCTGGTGATTTTCAATAAACCATTTTAATCTGTGTTCTTAGAAAACCTGGCATTAATTTCTTTCCCCATGTCCAAATTAAGCAATTCTCTTGCTTAGTCCTTGGCTGCTTCTTTCAAAAGCCAGGTAAAGGAGAAACAGACAGACATGCTGAGATTTGGAGGAGGTCATAGAACAGAATCATAAAATCTCCCGAGTTGGAATGAACCCACAAGGATCCTTGAGTCCAACTCCTTGAGCTGATATACACAAACTCATTCTGTATCTGCTGTTTGCTATGGAGAAGCATCTTTTATTCTCTTAACCCAAGCAATGTGCTTTGTTGCTGGACTGTAGCACCATGCAATTTAAACCTAACTCTCCAAAATACAATTACCTCTATCGAGCTGAATGCTCTGGGTACAGAACACTTCTAGTCCCTTGTATTAAATGTGGCAAAGTAAAACCACTCAGCCAGCCTGAGCAGCATCTGCCACTGCACCGCTGGGATTTCTGTCACTCACACAGGGGAACAGGAGAGCTCCTCACAGAGCATAAAAATAATTTACAGCTAATTCACCTTGCCCAGAACAGCAGAGCTGTCCCGTCTTCCAGCACAGCCTACACGTGTTTCAGGCTCTCTTTAACCACCCTCTTGTGGTACTGCTGCAGAACAACATCTTTTTCTAACAGGCTAAAATAAATCCAGCTCTGCTTCACTGTTCTAAGATTAATGGAGACAAAACTTCCCTTTTGGCTGGCAATAACGAGATATTGTTTGATACCTCCCCCTTTTTTAATTAAGTGAATTCCAAACACATCACGGTAAACCCAGATATACTGAGGCTCCAAAACAATGACTACTGAAAATCCTTAGAAGTTTATACTTGCATTTTTGTCTGTAAAAGAGAAGAAAAAAATTCCAAGCTTTTGATGGTAATGGAATTTCTGCTGCATAAAACAGACCCCCACAACAGCACTGATTCAATTGAAAGTATTAAAGGGCTTTGAAGATGCAATGCAAAAAATACATTTAATAAACATATTGTGTATCTGATAGGTAACATCTTTATGCAATGAGCTGATCCAATTCTTGCTTAATTATCTTGTCTTGAAACAAAGATGATTGTATTGGGGGTGGATGGCTCAGTTCCTAGGGCTAAATCCAAGTTTTTCAGTAGAGAAACATAAATTCAACCAAGAAAAATGCTGCCTCAGAGTGAGTTTTAGTACTGAGCAGTGTGATGATCAAACATTAGGAGGTAAAATACAGCAAATCTGCCCTTAGTAACCAGAATGCCCACAGCCCTTATCAGCTTGGGTCAATACTTGAGCTACTTATCAATAAATAGGTAAAACCCATTCCTTCACAGGTCAGTTCAGCAGTCTGAGATGCCACAAGCTGTTAATATGGAGGGTTAAAAGTACTTTCTAAAACCGAAGGAGCAACCCAGAAATTCCTCATCTGCCACCCTTGACTGCAATTTGCCTGATTCAGGCTTTTTTCTGTTCTCCAGTGACTCGGGCAGTAACCCAACTGCCCTGGGTGACTGCTGAGATCACTCAGGCTGTAGGTGCCTGTTTTACACTGGTGACTCCGTGTTAGGGGTTCTCAGCAGCAATTTCCTGTTTATAAAGTGGGGATAATGTTTTATTGAAGTCTGTATTACCAGACCAGCAGAGAAAACATCAGATGCAGCCAAAGAGACGTGAGATTGTAGGGTGGCTCCAGGATTTTACACTCTGCTCCTTGCTGGATTGAGCTTCTTCCCTGCTATTGTACCTGACAGCACACGTGCATTTTGATATCCATAAATACCTGTTGCTGTACACAGCCTCACAGTGCACAAATGAGCAGGGGGATGTATTTTAAGACCAGGAAATATCTTTGTGCTAACACAATTTCAGTTGCAAGATACCAATGGGGATAAAAAGGGGTGTGACCCCAGCTGGGAACTTCCCCCTTGCCCAGAGGTACAAACAGACCAAGCCCCTCCAGTTGGAGACAGGGCACAGGGAGAACAGCCAGGCCTCACCTGCAGCTCTGGTTCTCCTTGGCTAGCAAAAATGTGGAGTTTTTATATAGGTTTCCATGGTTAATTCACCGAAGCCTTCAGTTTTAGTCTGACTAAAAGAATTTTTGCATTATAGCTGCACTAGACAATGCCCAGTCAGGGCACCAATCATGGTGCAAAGTAAAAGACACTCTGTAACCCAAAGAGCTTCATGTAAGGAATGGCCAGGATTGGGTTTTTACATGTGCAGGAAGGATCTGACAGGACTGGGACACCAGCAGGACAGCAGGCAGTCCCACCACTCGTTTGCATGCACTTCTCAACCAGCCGAGTTAGAGGCAGCCTCCATCCAGAGTTCAGGCACAGTCACACTCCAAAGGGAATTCTGAGCATTCAAAGCTGGGATGCTGCTCCAAATCCCCTTCTGAAGACAAGCACGGGTGTACCCCAAAGCTGGCAGGTGCAGTCCAGAGAAGGAAGTTGATTTATCCAGGGGGGACTTAACCAAGCCACCGTGGCAATACCAAACCCTGTGAACTGGAGCCTTTGTCTGTGTTTGAAGCACTGCTCACTCTTGTTCCTTGCCAGAAACCAAGCAGGGAGCCAAGGAGCTCCTGTAAGTGCGACCCCACTGCTCTGTGACCTTGGCCATGCCCCAGGGCCTTTCAGCAGAGTCACCTGCAGGTGTGAAGCTGCAATTAGAGTTCAAATTCAATGCAAGAACCGTGCTAAACATTTCCTCAACGAGGCACAACCACAGCAAATGAAAATACTTGCAGTAAAATCCTCCCCAACCTCCACCTATGTTCCAGTCCAGCAAGGACTACAGATCTCATGAGCTCCTACAGGCGAAGGTAGAAAGGAACAACAATGTACAGTATCTATGAATTTTGGAAAATCTGCAGTGTTTATTGCTGCCTCTGGGTAAGATTTAGCTGTCCTAGGCCATGAAAGAGGACAGGACGGGCTAAGAGGGGGCAGCAGTAAGGAGTGAAAAGCAGAAAACCAGGCTGGAGCTAAGTCTCAGTAAGGAGAACCAAAGATCAAAACACAGGAAGAAGAGGGGACCAAGCATGGCATAAAATGAACAACGTACTGGGAAACAAATGTCAGAACTGTTTACAAAGATTCCTTACCTATACACTGTATTTTGCATCTCAGCTGGTGATAGGAAGCTGCTAAATGGAAAATTAATTGGAATTTGGGAAGGTGGGACTTTAAAACCTAAAGCAAAGTCCTGGTTGGTATAAGCACACTGAAGGTTTTCTATGATCAAAATCTCACACAACCTAGAGAATTAATACCCTTATGACTAATTTAAATCCCACAGTACTTGGTATGACCTTTAAATGAAATTAATGTTTTAAACACAAGTGGATGCAAAAAAAGATTTAAGACAAATGTCCTGAATGGACAAAAACCCTTCAAAAAAGATCAAATTGACTATACCTGCAAGCTAACATCCCTGTATCAAACTTCTGAAAAGCAGTGAATGCACCTGAAGAAGTTTAAAAGCATTAAAAATCTTGTTTCATCTCTTACTACACCTTTCAGGCATATTCCTCTGAGCATCAGCAGTACAAGAAGACTTGACACGTGGATCATCAAAGGCGTGGAGCACTTAAATTGGATTGAATTCAAAGGCACTGAAATGCCTCGATGCTTTCTGGGACTTTGGGAGTGAGGGCTCATTGGCTTAATTGGGAATTAAGGACCATCAAGAAGAGTTTGCTCAGCACCTGGGAGGACAAGGATCACAGTCTGGACAATCAGGACCACGTTTCTGTCCCCTGAAGACGCTGGCAGAGCTGTCAGGCTCCTCTAACAAGGATGAGAGGAGCTGGAGGATGATGCTCTCAGTCAGACCTTGTCTCATGGGGCCTCTCTCACTGGCTCCAGCAGTTCCATCCTTCCGTGGCCATCCAGACCTGCCTTCCTCCAGTAACTCAGGTTTTTAATGATGTGCATCCAGCAGACCAAGATTATGGTCTAATTAAAATCTAATCCAAGTAGAATGTTACTATATTTTAAAGAATCTGGACAAGCCAAGGATCTGGTCTCCGTTTTGCTTCTTTCTCCCTGATTGCTCTAACGATTTCAGTAAGATGGTTCATTTTCCTACCATTTCCTTTACATTTTAACAGCTATTCCTTCTGAACAAAACCCCACTGTTGGGAAAAAGGACTTGCTCCCCATAGCAACGATGGGGCACTGCACACAAAGAAGCACCTAGCAGTTTAGTTCACATTTTTTAATAACATGGCACAATTTACATTACACAAGTCTTCTCTGAGGAGGAAACATGCTGAAGATTGAGAGCCGCTTCACTTTTCTGTTCACATAGGATCTAGAAAGGACTTTATTACATACAGGATAAACAGCAAAAAGGTTTGTATATAACAATCTCTTTACAATACTGAAAGCTACCACTACGGTTCCAGTGTACATATTCCTCGGGGTTGGGACTTTTTTGTATTTTTCCTTTTGTTTGTAAAAAAAAAAAAAAAGAAACACCGCACAACATTTGGAGTTCACAAAAATCTGAAGCTCACAACTAAACCTTCAGTTGACTACTAAAATAGATCTCTGATCATTAGAAACAACTGTTTGTAGTTAAGTTTTTTCTTTTTTTTCCTTTTTTTTGCCAAAACAGGGTAACAACTTCAGATAGCACTTTAATACACTAGAAGACCAATGGAACTAATTTTATTTCATACATATATTTTACAGTCCAGTAGACAAGATATTGAATTCTCTCTGATAAAGTCATATTCTCTCCAAATATTTAGACAAGAAACTTAACACATTATAAAAAAGTGTGGTATGAAAAGACAGATTTCAGAAGATTGATGCATATTTTTAGAAAAGGACCATTTTCTTCAAGTTATCTCATGTCTTTTATGATTAGGGAACAACAAGGCTGACCTGTTAACTATTCACAGACTTTATTACCAACTGAAATACAATAAATTCCATAATGAAATCTGCAATGGAGTTCATTAATTAAACTACTGATCCACAGTGAAAACATATCCATCACTTAGAAAAGTACTCACTTTCTTGTAGGATTTCTTTCAATGTAGCTAAAAATCACTTAACACAAAAAAATGTGTGTACAGGTAAAAATGACACACTGGCAATAAAACCAGACATGAATGGCTATAAGCAGATGTTCTTCCCAAAATAAATTTGACATGTTAAGTGACAAAAGTTCTGGAAAAACTCCAGCATTTGATTATTACAGTTTAACCCAGATTAATATGACTGAAACCCAATCTGCCATGACTCCGTGATCACAGAGCACTAACCCTGACACCATCCAAGGGACACACAAGCTACAGTGACCTTACCAGCCTGATGCAAGGATTCACACAGAAAACTACACCTCTGAAGGGCTATTTCTTCATCAAAACAAGAGAAACAGGATTCCATTATAAATGAGCTCGTTCAGGGAAAATATGACTTTAATTATGTTGTGTGTTGAAAAGGCTCCTTTGAGTTATAAAGGCTTTTGTGAAAAGCCTTAAAATTCATTGCATAGTTGAAGGGGTTTAGCTGTCTATAACAATATAAGTAACACAGCATAAGCAGACTGTGTTGATCAATATTAAGTTTGCAAATAGCACAGTTTAAGAAGTATTAATGTATTATGTTACTTAATTTTATCTATTTACATTTGTACAAAGTAAAGCTTTCATCTTACCCTTTTTGCATATATGAACCATTAATCCATGAAGCAATCTTTTTACATAAATATCTACAATTGACTTCACTTCTGGTTTGAAAGAGCTTTGTAGGGTTGACATTGGTGGTGGCTTGTTTCTAGTCAAATCACTCAGACTGATGTCTTGTTCTTCAGTTCAAATTTTGAAAATTTTAAACTAGAAATAAAATAGAGTAGGAGACACGAGGAACATATGGGCTTGGCTAAAAGATCTGGAAAATTTCAACATATAATATACAAAAAAATCATTTCAAAATCTTTGCACTCAGGTCTATACATATTGTACAGCGGGTCACGTCCCCAGTCTGTATCAATGACTAGTAAGAAGGTCTGTATATTATGTTCATTTACAAGGATTTTGTCCCTCTGGCTCTGGTTTTCAGCGAGTCTGTGTTTATCGAGCCTCGATGTCCTTGAGGGTGTGTGAGGGAGGCCTGTCCCTCATCTCTGCGGACAGAGGCGTAGTCCTCCTGGGAGAGCCGGGCCGAGGGCCCAGCGTGGAGATGAGGGGCGGGGGCGCACTGAGAGCTGCCGTGGGGGGAGTTTTGTTGAGGAGGCCGTTCTGGTGTCCCGAGGGGGGGCTGAGGCGGGGGTAGTGCATGCTGGGCAGGCCTGGCGTGAGCAGCCCGGGGTGGGGCAGGTGCCCGTCCAGGGCGGGGTGCACCGAGTGCAGGCGCGCGTGCTCAAAGTCCTCGCGCAGCAGCTGCAGCCGCTCCCGCTCGTCCAGGTGCGCGCCCCGGTCGTGCTCCCGCCGCGGGTCCACGGACAGGGGGTGGTGGTGGTGGTGGTGGTGGTTGTAGTCGTGAGGTTCCCGATCCCTGAAGGACCTGTCTGCCTCGTACAGCCTCGGCGCCGAGAGGCGATGGAGAGGGTCGTTCCTTAGCAAAAAGTCTCTGCCCAGGGGGTCTCTCCGATGAATATCCAGCTCTCTGTAGGGATCTCTCAAGGGATCTCTCATTGGATCCCAGTGGAAAGAAGGGTAGGGGAAGCGTTCTCCGCCGGGAATTGGGCTGATTCCCATAAAAGGGGTCATCATGCGAGTCCTGTCCAGGCCACTGATGCTGTTCATGTGATGTATGCCAGTCACACCTACAGTCATGGGCATAGACACTAGGGGACTTGGATGGACGTTGGATGTGGATATAGGGGGTGGCTGATCAGATGACCTATGAGTCTGAGGTCCCTCAGGTTGAACATCGTGGTCTTCCTTTCGCTCTTCCTTCACCTTGACCTCGTTGCTTTTCTTGGGGTTGTCGTACGCCGGCTCGTTCTTCCTGTCGGCCTCGCGGCTGGAGGTGCTGTTAGGCCTGGTGCTCTCCACAACGGGGGGCCTGGCGTAGGGGGAAGGAACCCTGGGCATTTGCTTCGACTCTTCCACCACTCGGCTTTCATGGCTCAGGCCTTCTTTCTCCAAAACATAGTTGTCCTTCACCTTGTGTTCTTCAACATTAATTTCCTTCCGAGATTCGGAGTGATCCCTCTCTCGCTCTTTGGGTTTCTCTTTTTCTCGAACCTCGGGGTTCAGATGGCTCCTGATCTGCTCGCCTGAGCTGCGGTTATGTCCGAGGGAGTTTACTGGATGGATAGGTGCTGGCGAAGGATGGCTGGAGTGTCTTTTCTCAATGCTCTCCCTACAAGAAAGAGAAGTGTGAAATGAAGGCGTGAGAAGCTCTGCAAAGAAAACAAAGCATCAGAGTGCCTGGCTTTCTGCTCAGGGCTGTGCAGAGAGCTGGTGATGTGCACCAGTAAATGCACTGTGCCTCTGGCACACCCAGAACTCCAGAAGAACATCCCATCTCTAAACTCAGCCTATTCTGTGATCTCACTGCAGCAGCAGATCTCCAAAACTGCTCTGTGAAGAATCTGACTGAGATCTCAAACACTGAAGGCTCCCATGGGGATCTAGCTCTAGGACGTGTATTTCAAAGGCAGTGGCCTTAAATGTTTGCAAAGAGAGAGAAAAGTAAAAAAATACTAATTTCACCCAAAAAGTGAGCAATTAAATCCGAATTACAAGGTTAATAGTATGCTACCTACTTCTTCTATTAAGAATACGTTTGGGAAAATAGATTAATTTTTTTTCAAATGACTTTTAAAAACATTTCCAAACCTATGTCACTACTAATTTCTCTCCTCTGCGCTCTTCAAATGTCTAGCTTTTCAATTTACTTCTCAAAATTCAATTTACTTCAAACTGAGACAAAATCCTTTCAAGTACCACCAGTACTGACGGTGCCAACCCAGCTCTCTGACAGGAGGGCACTTCCCTGAGTGTGCAGTGACCCTCAGTGCAGGTGTTTAACAGAGCTGCCCATCACAAAGATTCTGTGCTGACCTCCTCAGCAGAGATAAATCTGCTCTGTCCATCCATCCTTCAGACTGGCTCTGAAAACATCATACCTGGAGTCAGCTGCTCCCCAGATAACCAACCCTTCCCATTTCTAGGTTAAAACAAGCTGAGTGGGACACAGCCAATGCTACAAAGCCAAAAATACTGGGAATTCATTCCATCTTTCAAACCTAGCTATGGTGCACAAAAGATTGGGGAATTATTGTCTGGCAGTGAACAAAAATCTAAATATGGAAATGGGTTTCATACCAATTATTTTCAGGAAGTAGTGTTGACCAGGGCTTGTTATGAGCAATGCTAAGTGAAAAAGCTCTTGCATGTAACACTAATCAAATTCACAAGGTGAATTTAATCCCTCAGTTCCAATGATTTTAACCTCTTAGTAATTTCAGTTGACCTCCGAGTTAAGAGTCTCTCCATAAAAACAGCTCCACATATTCAGTGCTGTTTGCTGAGCATGGAAATTCTGTTCCATGAGGGATGATGGACAATGTGCTGTTAAAGGCAAAAATTATTTATGGCCAGAAACTAAATACAAGAAGTTCCACCTCAACAAAAGAAAGAACTTCTTTCCACTGAGAGCGGCAGAGCACTGGGACAGGAGGCCCAAGGAGGTCTCTGTGAAGAAAAACCCCACCTGGCACGTGCCTGTGTCACCTGCTCTGGGTGTCACCTGCTCTGGGTGTCACCTGCTCTGGGTGGCCCTGCTTTGGCAGGGGGGTTGGAGTGGGTGATCTCCAGAGGTCCCTCCCAACCCCAGCTCATCTGGGATTCTGTGAAAGGGGGGAGCAGTGAGGCCTCCCTCAGCCCCACAGATGGTGTCTCTGGGTGCCAGTGTCACCCTCAGGCTGGGACACACCTGCAGGTGACACTCAGGGTAGGATGAGCCCCAGGGGCTGCTGAGGGGCAGCTCAGAGGGTGACTCCAAGGTGAACACTTGCTCCTTCACCTGTACAATTCTGTCCCCTACTTTTTTTGCTGAACTGTGTAAGATTTGTACCTTTAGGTACTTTTGGACAGTGAAACTGCAGCAAATGCAGAAAACATGCCAGGCAGAAGGAAACTCTCATTCTAATGTCACCAGGTGCATCTTTTGCTGTGTCTGTACTGAACTGCTCAAATTATCATTTCACAGGCCATGTCTGAGAGACCTCCAAGGTCCAGAATGTGACTCTTGGAGAACACTTGGATGACAGAGCCTGATCCCAGCCCTGCCTCGTCTGCACTGCCCAGCACTCACTGCTTGGGATTAGGTGCTGCCTTCACTCAATGGGACCTCAACAGTCTGGAAATGGCATCCGGGCTCTCATTTCCCTCCACTTGCTTTCCACCAAGAGCTGAGGCATTTGATTTAACAGCTTCCAGATCTGGACACAGGGAGAGCAAGTCAAGGCCCTCCAGTGAAGGATTCTCATCATGAAGGTTCAATTCTTTTACTTTGCTGGGAAACACTTGTGGGCTCTGCAATGCCTAATCTTTTATTTATTTTGCTCTTGGGACTAGTTCAGAGGGTACCCTTAATTGTTTTATTTCCCTAGGAAAGCTCATTCAGTCCTTTTGCTGATATTTAATCAATTTTCTATATAATTGATGTACTTTAAATGACATACAAAATTTAGAGAAAATAACAGTTGTTTTCTGAAATTAAGGAGAAAATATATGTGCAATCAAAACACACATATATGTGCAACCAAATGACAGAATCCTTTGCCAATGTCATCATATTCAATGACAGTGTTGGTAACATCTCAAGAGGCTCCTGATTATCCAGCTCATTTAAGTGAACTGCACATAGTCCAGTGGACAGAGAGGAATAACTTTTTAATCCTCAAAGGAATAACTTTTTAATCCTCAAATTTGTCAAGGGCTCCTTAGATTGATAATATGAGAACAGCTCTAAGCCACTGCCTCCACAAAGAAACTTTAAATTACATTATCCAGTGAACTTATTACCAAGTAAGAGAAGTTCTGAGGCTGTGAGCTACACTGAAAAATACTGAATTTCTTATGCAAGGTGTGTGCCTCATTTATGTTGATTGAAACAACAGATTCTTGGTTGGTTTGGTTTAATGCTCTAGGACTGCAGGCTCTTAAATGCCATTATGATTATACTGGAAATGTTCAGTGACATCTTTTAAAGAAAATACCCCTGAGAAGGAACAAATCCTGCTTTTCACATTTGCTATTTTTAGTGGTATTTTTTCCCTAACACTGGGCTGGAATAAAAGAGTCTTTTAAAAAAACCTCCAGGACTGCAGTGAATCCTAGGATACCCTGAGCTGGCAGGGACATGCAATGTTGCAGGAGCAATCAGGGCTCTGCAGTGTCCCCCAGGCAGGAAAGGGTCACTGCTGCAGTTCTGCACTCTCTGCACTGGGAGGGATTCACCTCTCAGAGGGTTGGGAGGGGCTGCTGTGCACAGGCCCTGATCCAAAGGAGCCACCAGGGATCCCCATCCTCACCAACCTCAGGCGGGAGCGCCAAGCTCAGAGGGACCTTTCACTGCAGGCAGGAGTTGAGGTCAAAGCTTTTGGCTACCTGGGCATCTCTGGGTTGGTAAGGTTGGACCCTTACCAGGTCAAATCAAGCTGGATGTGATTCCCAGCTCCTCCTGCTTGGGCAAATTAATTCCAAATAGATACAAAGCTTGGGACCTCAGCTAGAAAGCTCTGTGCTCACCCCACTGAATGTTAAGGAGGTAGGAGAGGCTCCCAGCTCCTCAGACATTCTCTCCACAGGGAGCACAGCCCTGGGCAGGGATTCCCAGCCTCTCCTTGAACAGGCACTGTGTGAACATGCAGCAATGTCCCAGCTGGGCACACAGCAGTGCAGGGGTGCAACCAGGACTGCACTCACTGCAAGGGTGCACAAGGATGAGGGAGGGATGATGCTGACTGCTAAACTCTCACATTATTGCAAAGAATGTTCTGAGCTATGATGGGTTCAGGCAATGCCAAAGCAACTTGCAAGGAATGTTTTCAGTAAGAGATTTTCTTCAGCAGAACACTTCATAAGAAAACAACGAAACAGCAACCAAAATAATCACATAATTCTACAGACTACCCACATCACGGTAACTAAAATGCTTTGCCATTCAAGCCAGTAAAGTTACTCACATGCTTAAGCCTTTTGCAGGACAGAAAACCCAATTTGTTTTGAAAACAGCAGTTTCTTTTGAAGCATTAACATCAGACATGAAAATAATGAAGCTATGCTACCAAACAGAAAATATTCCAAATGGAAAATGTAGGTGAAAAGATCTGTAGTTCGCCTTTCTTTTAGAACAATGTAGAAAAGCTCTTACATGTAGCTTTAGAATATCTAATGTGTTAGCATAACTTCTTTTAGAAAAGGCTGCTAATGCGAATCTTCGGGTTAGTGACAGAGAAGTCAGAAAAGCACATCTACTAAGTATTCTTTTAGGTTAAAATATTAGAAACAAATAGCCATTATGTAGTAAAGTAATGTGCAAACTTAACAGGAAAGCCATCAAGCCACAACTGAAAAAGCTGAAATCAGCCTCTGTATTTTTCAAGGAAGGCATGACACTTGCTGAATGGCAAATTCTTATAAATTTGGTACTTCAAAGTTAAGAGGAATTATTACTGCGTTAACTGAATAATGGGAACAGTCCTGACAAAAAATAAATATGACCAGGTTTTACTTTCCATTAACCCTTCCCAGCCTGGACAGGTGAGCATGCAAGTCCATGTAAAACACTGAATAAAAACAGAAGGTGTGTTAACAGCAGTGCAAGTGTGGGGGCTTCTTTGAGGGGAAAGAAGGTGCTTTCCATGAACTGCATGCTCTGAAGCTTGCTGTTGTTTTGGCACACGACATTCCTGGTGCATTTTAGTGTTCTCATCTCACGTTTTTAACACTGGTCCTCTGTTCAGGCCGTTTTTTGAGGAGGGAGGAAGTGTTGTTTTGCAGACAAGATCTGATTTACAAAGCTATTTAAGCACTGAAGGTGCAGACAAGCATCTTATGGACTTCAGAATCCTTTTTCCATCCTGTCAGGCACTATCTCCATGTTAACCCTTCCAGAGACCTATGACAGTGTGACCCACAAGGTAACAGGGGTGTGTCTGAAGCTATTCCCACTTGACACTGCCTGAACTGTGCTCCAGCAAAGCTCCTTCAGGTGAAGTGTGCAGTGCAAGAGGGAAGAGAAACCTTGTGGAGGGAACACCTGAGCTGCAAACCTGCCTGTTCCGTGGTGCCACCCTGGGGACAGCTCCAGGTGTGTGCCTCCGGTCAAGCTCTGCGTTCACAACGCGCCAGGCTGGGGAGGGTTAAAAGCGGAACGGAGCCCCAAGCTTTGAACTAGACAATTCTTGGAAGTGTTCTCGTACCTTTCTTTGTCATCTTTACTAACAGATGAGTCTCGTTTATCTACATCTCTATCTCTGTCATGAGCTGCAGCAGATGAACTGCGCTCCAGCTCTCCTGGCTTCAGCCAGGGCGGAGGGGTCGGGAACGAAGGAGGAGTTCGGTGCAGTCGGTTCCAGGGCTCGTGAGGGTTGCTAAAGCTCTGCATACTGGGGCCATCCTTGTGGCCGAACATTGAGTTGGGTGCTGAAATGGTGAAGTGGAAAACAAAAAGGTTTAAGAAAAAGGTATGCTCTAGTGAAGGTACTTACCAAAACAACTTTTACAGCACTCAGAGTTAAAATGAATACATATTATTGGGAGCTGGAAAAGGAAAGGAAATTAACAGAGATTCATTAGAGGGTCTCATTCCTAAAAATGGGCAGGCATCTGACAGCTCTTTTAATTGGAAAGGGAAATGCTGTGGATAAAATTGACAAGGGATGAAGGAGTAAGATAAAAGTGACAATGATCCTTATTCCAAATGTTTTGGAGACATCGGGAAATGACCTTTATATGGACTATAAATAATGGAACTTGTTGCATTTGGTCCTGAACCACATTAAAATA
This sequence comes from Cisticola juncidis, assembly GCA_013400215.1. Classification (NCBI taxonomy): domain Eukaryota; kingdom Metazoa; phylum Chordata; class Aves; order Passeriformes; family Cisticolidae; genus Cisticola; species Cisticola juncidis. The sequence goes on along the minus strand of VXBR01007030.1, from coordinate 135,930 downwards.
ATATGTAACCAAAATCATGCCAGATTTGAAGTATGAAGAAAGAAACTGACTTTTAAAAGGATGATTTTCTGTGACTGGCTAGATTTAGAGAAATGTTGATGACTATGGACTAATAAATGCAGGTTAGTGATCTTTTCCAGGCACATGGCCTAGATTACTGGTGAGAAAGGAAAAAAACAAAGTCTCCATCCACAGCTCCCTAGCTGCACACCTCATTTACTTTTGAACATGCAATAAAACTGTGGGAAATTTCACAAACACTCAAAGCCTCTATATTTTTTTTTAAATGAACAATGTAATGGTAACACTTAGCACTAGGTTGAACCCAAACTATGAAGTAATTAACAGAAAACGATTTAGTGACAACTGGCAAAGGTTGCTGTCCAAATCCCCGTCTCTCAGTGGCAGGTGATGTAAGCAGCACAGCAGAGAGCCCAGAGTCCCTCAGGGCCCTGCTGGCCCCAGGGCCATGGCCCAGGTAGGTACTCACTGACTGTGGGGTTCCCGAGCCCCCCGAAGGCGTTGCTGCCCACGGCGCTGAGGCCGCTGAACGACGCCGGCCGGTTGAAGGGCTCTGCAAACAACACAAAGAGCTGAAACCCCCAGGCTGCCCCTTCCCAGTGCCACCCTGGCAGCCTCTGCAGCCCAGCTGTGCCCAGCAGGGCTGGAACAGCGTCCCCACACACAGCAGGGCTCAGGGGGGCTGGGACACAAAACACTGACTGTGTTCCTGGCCATTCCCATGGCATCATCTACTAAAAAACTGTCTCTCAAAGAAAATTCAGATGTAAAAATGGATATGATACTTCATTTGAAACCAGCAAACATCTCCTTTTATTTCCTTCCTCAGGAAATGTCCCTTGCTGGTCAGACTAGCATTAACTCTAGCAACTGTGCACCTTCAGGCCATGTCTCCCAAACCAGAGCCAAATAAAATGTCCTGCTCCACTGATATGTCATGCTGGCCTGAGCATTCTGTGATTCCCCTGGTATTTATTGCTAATACTACACAAAAAACTAGTATGGACTCAAAAATGCTGGAATAACTTTTTTACTTAATGCATACAAACAACAGGAAAATCATATTGACCAAATTCTCACTTCATTTTGGAGCAGTCTAACAATTTTGATGAAGTCACTTCTGATAAATACCAGCACAGAGAAAAACAAGCTCAAAGCCAGCATTTTCCATAGGCTGCAAAGGGCAGAGTGATTAACCTGCACTGTCTGTTTGCTGTTCCAGTTTGGTGACCCTCCCAAATCCTTCCCCATGCAAAATAAAATGCCAGTTTAAAGTCTTGGTCTTGGATGCTCCCATAAGGAGCAGATCACCTTGTTACAAAAGCAGTAATTAGAAAGGAAATAACATCTGATAATTTGGGTGGTTCTGGTTTTAAATGTGTATTCACTAATTTTATGGGTCACTAACTGACCCATGAAGCCATATAACGAGATTTTAAAGCTATGTTTCCTATTCATTTTATGGAAAAACAGATATCTAAGTAGGAGTTAGGAAGAGAAATCTCTGTCATCCAATTACTTGCCTTTAAGGCATTTTTGGCATTTTACTGGTTTTAAGTATAACTCAAATGAAACCAAGCCAGCCCTGTCACTCTGCTCCTCTAAAGTCCAGCAGTATTTCCAAACACAGTCAGTGACACTTTTCTGTGTATTTAGAACTTCCACCTGGGTAAAGACTAAAACTGCTAAAATGGCATTTGCCAAGGTCAGTAAGCAGAACACTCAGAGTGTCTGCACACAGGAGGTCTGTGAGTTCTCAGTGTCAGTGTCTGAGCTGCACTCCCCACGAGCTGAGGACGTACCTAGGTGAGCAGCAGGGTTGAGGAAGTTGCTGTGGTGGGGTGGTGGCCCAAAGGGGGTCCCGGCTGGATGCCCCCCACCTGCCAAAACAAAGCAAAGGGGTCAATTCCCAGCAAAGGCTCCCAGAGGGACTCTGTGCCCTGGGCTGTCCCTTCTTTAACAGCTCCTGTGAGCTGGCACTGCTGTGCCCTGCGTGGGGCTCGCAGGATCCTGTGCAAAGAGCAGCTGCTTTTCCAAACAGAAACACCCAGACAGAGCATAAGGGATAGGGACAAGGGAATGAATGCTCCAGGTCAGAAACAAAAAGGAAATGTATGTGAATTACAGCTTATTTCCAACACCCCATCTCCATGATGCATCAGACATCACTCTGTGAGGAAATGTTCCTTCATTTACCACCTGGGCAGTGTTTCAGCAGGTTGGGCTTTTTATAAAAGCGTACAGAATAATTTTTGAATATTTATCAAATGGACTAATAGCCCCTAGCATGTCCTGCAGAGTTCATAAGCCAAAGCATATGGGAAATTCATGGCAGGGGTTAGCATTCTAATGAGCAAGGAGCAAGCAGGGGATTTCACTTTCAGTACTCACTGGCTGTGGAGAAGAGAGTTGAGGGCCGAGCCAGGTCATGGGGGTGGTGGATGGCTCCAAAGAGGCTGGGGCCTGGTGGCCTGCTCAGAAACTCTGGTTTCAGGCCAAAGTCCAGCTTGTGTGGATCAGACTGCATCTGTTTCTGAAATGGAAAATAGAATTTGGAGGAGACTGAAAAGGTAACAGCAAAAGGCACTTCCAGAATGATGTGGGTAGAACAGTTCACTCATACTGATGTTTTAACAAGAATATTGGGGTCTGGGACTCCAAGCACAAGTGCACAGCTGTTTTCCTGGAAGGGAGATCTAAGGAATGAGGGGAAAGCTCAGGCTCCTGCATATTTCCTCCTAATTTCACCAGTGTTTTCACATATGCTCACATCTCCCCTCCAGGGTGTTCAGCACAGAGCTGCCTTCAACAACAAACACAAAATTCTCTGAAGAGGCCTCAGACAGCTGCTGAGCTGTAAGGACAGATCTGTCCCACACCAATAAATGGAATGTCAGCTTGGCCCTGCTCCCAGGTGGGCAGGGGTGCTGGAATACCAGCCATGGACACCAGAACCACTCATTTCCAAGGGAAAGCTGCCACCAAGAAATGATGGATGCAAAGCATCCTCCAGTGCCCCTCAGGCTGCACGAGGGGCTGGGAGGAACCAGGGAGCAGAGCAGGAGAGGCTGAGTCCCCCTCTGACAGCTCCCACTGCACACTCCAAGTGCTTCATGTCTTTATTTACATGTGTTAGAGGCAGCAGGGTCCCTTTTGTGAGGGGAATTCGCTGAGGCAGCTGCCTTGTGAGTGATAAGTAGATGAAGGATGTGCTGCTCTTTGTGCCAATCCTCGTTTCAGTGGTGCCCACTTCAGTAGTTTTATGGAATGAAGGAAGAAAACCTAATTCCCAATTACCTGTGCTGCCAGAACTCCCTAAATGCAGATTGCTGATTAATTGTGCAGGGCAGCTGAAAGGATTTATAAATGGGTAACATGGAACCAGGAGATCTTAACAGTAGTTCTGGAGCAGGCTACGCTTTATAAATCAGTATTTAATGCTGTGCCAGCCCCGAGTACAGACTATTACAATGATATAAATATGCATATTAAAAAGTTATGATCAAATTAATGTGCATGCCTTGTAGCTGTTTTTCAAGTGCTAGAAACACGTCTGTGTAGTAATGAGAACAAAAAAAGAAAAAAAGAAGGAAAACAAGAAATAAGAAAGAGAAACAAAGGCATTATCTGTGTCTGGAGATAATGGCCTGCAAGAATTCTGAAATGGCAAAGGTGGCCAAGTCAAGGTCACATCTTTTAAGGAAGTAACACTGAAGTGCTTTAATAGTTAAAAGGAGTTCAGAAAATATAAATGCTTTAGTTGAAGCCTGTGTGCCAGATTTTTATGCTGTGAACTCTTTTTATTCTTTCTTAACAACGAAGTTATAAACCCCTGACAGGCATTACCCAGAATAGCAAAAGCTGGCTGAAGCTTTAATTGCAGCCATATGAATGGTGCTGCTCTAAATAATGAACAAATCCCTTGTCTGGAGAGGAACAGGAATACCATGGATGTGTTAAAAGATCTCTGAATGTGTTGGTTTACCTTGAAATAGTACCAGGGAAATGGTCAGGTTTCTGTTCTCCCCAGCTGCTGTTCAGGAGAGCAGCCCCTTGATGCCAACCCTTCTGAATGTATTTCCAGAAAATGTGCAACACCTGAGCGTGGTGCCCACAAAAATCAACATAAATGTCTGCACTGCTCTTGGATCAGGCTGCAAGGCCTGTCCTAAAGGAGAGAGGCGCAATTATGGAGCATAAATCCTCTCCTGAGCAGGGAGCAGTGTCAGGAGCAGTGTAAATGTGCTCTGTGCCCTGAGCTGCTGTGCAGCCCTGTTGAATCCCCGGGTGTGCAGAGGTTACCCAGGTCCTGCTGCACAGGCACAGGCAGCCAAACAGCATCCACAGCTGCATGCAATTTTTCCTGAGGTCAGGAAGGTTGTGTTCCAAAGCTTCCCACCGTGCCTGCTCCTTCAGTGCCTGCTGCTGCCCTCTGCAAGCAATTACCAGGCCAGATTGTTACTGGCAGCACTCCCGGGGCACCACACGCAAACTGGAAATGAACCCACTGGATTCTCTGTGGTCAGGCAGCACCTCCAGCTTGTGCAAAGAAAAGGCACCTTCAAACCATGGGAGTGAGAGTGAGGGAAGGAGAAATTCCCTGTGTGAGCCTGCAGGCAGAGATTCAGCCTGTGTGGTCACACCAGGAGCGGGGACACGGTCCCTGTGTACCCAGGGACACCCCAACTCTCCTGACTGACCAGACACACTCATCAGTTATTCCTGAAAATGTCATCATGTGCAGACTCAACAACTCCAGCAACATCCTTTCATGTGCTTCTGGGCTTTATTCTTGCTTTTTTTTAACATGCAAGGTAGAAAGTGTGAGGTAAAAGAAATGGCTGCATGAAAATGGCATTTACTGTGAGTTATAAATACACTGGTTTGACCTCTCTCTGAATATAAAATCAAGGAAGATTCAAAGGACATAGATAGCATGGGAATAATAATTTCATTTCAAGAAAATACCTTTTCAATAAAATAAAAAAAAGGACATATAACTCTCTAGGTCTATAATCTTGTCTTTTTTGATAATGGGAAGATGAATGAAGATCACTGGCAGGGGAAACATAAGGAAGCAGGGAAGAGAGATATGTCTACTGCAGCAAATTAACCTGTCAACCTTGTTTAAAAGGGTTATTTTTAAACTCTATTAGCTGCAGGTTTTCATAGCTGTGCAACATCTTCATATTCTTGTACCACCACCCTACACAATTCAAGTGCATACACAGACTGCAAAGTGCTAAGGATTCCCTGGTAATTTTAGTTTCTAACACAAGCTATTGATTCCTGAAGCATGAGCAGTGAAGAACAGCAACCATTCCTGACTTACTGAAAAACTTCAGGAATAAAACAAGATTTTAAAGGAATGAGTACAGTGAAAATACCATAAAGGGAAAGAAACTTTCTCAGAGTCCATGTGCAATGGAAATTCAGTTACAGTAAGAATGGAAAACTGCCTTCACTGTTGAAGTCTCAGAGGCTAAAAAATAATTAAGACAGGACTTCCATCCCCTAACCTTCAGTGCAGTGAGGCAGTGTCTGCTCCCACAACATCCCCTGAGAGGCTGTGCCAGCCCAGACACATCCAGATGCACCCTCCAGCCAAGAGGGGCTGGGAAGGGAGGCTGAGGGGGGGTAAAACATCTTAGGGACAGGAGGAATCTTCCTGTGCCCTCTCTGCCCCTGAACATTAAGAGAAAGTGGATTCATGTGACTATAGTCTCCAGAAAAAAATCCCACTTGATAGATTTATGTCCTCAGCCATAACAAATAAACAAATAAATAAAAGCCACCTTGTAGCTCACCTCCATTTCACCCCTCCTAGCTACAAAGCTGTAGCTATTGCTCAGGATGTGCTGTCCTGGCTCCAGCACATCCCAGACACTCTGCTGGGATTCTGCCTTTTCATCCTTGTACCAACTCTCAGAAATGAGGCTTCTACTCAGGGCTGTGTGTGCTACTTTATCAAGGTGCACAAGTGCCCAGGTGAGAGCCAACCCTTCCTCTGGTCTCTGCTTTGTGTCCCCCACCCCAGCCCAGGCTGCCCAGGCACTGACCTTGACCTTCTGTTGGTGATGGTAGATCTGCCAGGCGATGTGAACGTGCATAGCACACCACTTGCCAGGTTTCTGGAAAAAAAGAAAGACATGAATCAGTAACTCTCAAAAACCTGTGATGCTTTATTCTATTTCTAGAAGAGAACAGACCCTGAGCCCTGCCTGGTTTGGTCTGGAGGATCCCCATGCCAAGACAACTGAAAGCAAAGGGTTCCCTCTCCATCCTCCTGGAAAACCAGAAATGGAAAGACTCTTCCCTTGCTAGGGCATTTATCTGGCTGTCCATGGATGGTAGAGCTGGACACACTCCCCCAGTCCTCTGATGCCACTGGCTGGGATGCAGCTTGTGCTGCTGAAGCTGAAGCTGTCCCAGCCAGCAGCTGCCCTGCACAGCTGGGCTGTTCCCAGCTGCACAATCAGGTCATCTCCACACATGCCAGGATTGGCATTTCCACCAAAAGATGAAAATGGAAGGGGTTTAAAAGGTCACTCTGATTTTCAAAATTCATCTGACTCCCCCATGTAATGGCTGGCCTGTCCTTTTGGACCTTCAGCTCATAAATGTACTGAAAACACTGGAGGTCACTCAATTCACTCTGTTTGGGGGGTCTTTGCATCCTCCCTGTGCCCCCCAATCACAGGAAGGCAAGAACCAGAGTGTTTGTTAGGCCTCCTGTAGAGTCTGTACTCCATTTCCAGCACAGCTGGGAACTGTCTGAAAAAGACTCATTTGAGGAGATCCTTTCTCCAATTTTGTTGCTTAGGGGTCTGTAGTTACCTACAGACAAGTAATACTGCCTACAAGTAATAATTCCTGCAGATTTAAAAATTATCACTGGAATTTAAGGGTCTCCTTAAGCTTCTTGTGAATTAAATGTTTCACAAACTATGGCACGTGGTGGCACTTCTATTTCTGGCTGTGTATCAACCAATAATTTAATCATGAAAAAATAGACTCCATCTCACAGACATACTACCTTAAACCCAAGGCTTTTGCTAATTTGCAAAAACTGGCTGTGCTAGTGATTTATGAAGTTCACTAAATCAAAATATAGATCTTGTTCTTGAATATGCTGAAAAATTAACAAATACCCCTTTTGGATGAGTGATGGACTGAATCTTTAGGTCCCTATTTCTAAAGTATTTTGTGTGAAGTGGATTGTCTGTCTGCAGTGGACAGTGAGATACCTGGGTGGGATGTACCACACTGAATAACACTGAAAACACACAGCAAAATAATAAATCAGCTCCTTCAGAGTGCAGTGAAATAACAGAGAACCACTGCCTCAGGAAACCATGATGGAAGGATCATCAATATTTAACCTCAAGTATTCACATGAGGGGTTCATGAGAAGAGCAAAACCTCCAACTGTGAAACTCTGCTTTGTCCTTGAGTGATGAGGAGCTGCTGGAGTGCCCGTGCTCTCCCCAAAAGAGGGCAGAAGTGCCCAGGTGACACTTGGCAGCCTCATTTGGAATTATTCTGTGCTGCAACCTGGTGGGAGTGAGCTGAGCTTGACAAACGGAGCACAGGAAGATTCCTTACCCTCAACATGGGCCTGAACGGATCTGTCAACTGTGAAGAAGAAATGACAGCTTGGTTACATGCCTGTCACTCAAACAATTGCTCTAATTAACAAATCTGTACTGCTTCATTAAGAGACAAAATTAAAATGTTAGAATTTTACTTTCAAATGAAGCCCTTTTGGGTAGTAATTAGTCCTGAGCCTCCATCTCTGCGCTGTCCCCTCCCCCTGGCTGTGGCACCTGAGTGGTGACAGCAGCTCCACCAGGCTCACACAGAGCTCTGGCCCCTGCAGCAGCAGCAATTTGTTGATTTAATGCTGCAGAAATGGCTGGTTAACTGCACTGATGGAGGCACAGAGCTGTGCTTTGGGCAAACTCTTGCTCTCATCTTTCAGAGCTCCTCAGCTCATGGCAGGGCTGGATAATGGACAGGGCTCGATCCCACAGGGGCTGGGGTGGGGTCTCAGCCCTGCCCTGCCCACCAGCACTGTGCCCACCCCCCAGCCAAGGTCATGGCCTTGTGCCTCCCTGCTGCCCGAGCTCTTCTCTGCCATAAAAGAGCTTTGCCTTAATTATTTTCACACTGAAACAGATGTTGGTAAACAGGGCTCATATAAAAAACCAATTTTCTCGTTTTTATTTTTGATGTGGCCTGTTGGGGTTTTTTTTGGAGTAGATTATTTTCTTATTCCCCTTTTTTTGCTCATATTTCATCAGTAAATGCTGGGAAATAATTCAATTTATTGGGTACTGCTCATTTATTTTGGATTTTCTGTTTTGAAATGCAATACTAAAGGAGATTTATAGGTGCAGAAGGTACTTAGCAGACGCAGTGATGGCACAATGCATCATCTTGAAATAATCGAAGCTCGCTCCCAGTTGAAAGGGAACATAAAGCTAAATGACTTCCTGATGGGAGGCTCTGGTTATCTCTGCACTTAGATAAACAACCAGAAATGTGGTTCCTTTTGGTCTAAAGCTCAACCTCAGCTCCACTGCTGGGCAACCCAAAGTACTGGAACTTGGCCCAGTGCAAAGACAACAGCTCTGGAAGTTCCATGCCTCAACTTGGAATTTTAGGGAGAGCTCCTCAGTGCTTTTGTCTGACAGTTCTGCTGAAAATATTTGAGTGTGAGGTTCCTCATGGAAATAATAAACACACCAACAACCCTGGGGCAGAGGGAGAAAGTGCTGAGGCAATAAATGCTGTTCACATCTGCTGGAACTCAGAAATCCAGAGGCACCAAGTGATCAATAAAGTGCATCCGTATTTCACTGGGGCAATCAATGCTACAGTAACCCAGGGAATAGCCATCATTACCACATTAAAAACAATTACAGAGTGCAAACACAAATCTTGGGAGGTTTGTACATTTTCTGTGTTGAATTGGACTTTTATGCCTTTACCCAGCCTGGGAGGAGAGAGCTGCCAGCAAGGACAGAGCTCTGCCATTGCAAGGAGCTGTTTGAAACATTCCCACTGAACCTCTGCAGCCCTCCCTGATGAAAGAGCTCAGACAGCTTTGGTTTCAGGTGTTAAATTGGAATACTGAAGATGGCAGCTCTAGCATTCAAGGTTTTCAAGAGGAACAGATTTACTTGAGAGAAAGAAAACAATTTTTACAGACCCGTGGATCCTTCTGTAGAAGAGTATGTGGGACTGTTCCAGGCCTGGCTGCAACATCAATAGGATTGGAAGTCTGGAAATTCCACAAGGAGAGACAACATTAATGAGCTGCACAACAGTAACAATGCCTACAAGCAACAGAATGTGCAAAATAATAGTTCTTTATCATTACATTGTCTAAGCAATGGAGATAAACTTGTTATAAATGAAAGGAGAACCATTATAATCACTCAGTAATATGAGTACTATCAACTCCATATCCACACTTTGATTGTCCACAACTTCCCATTACTCTAATCAGAACCACTGAGGTAACAGTGACTGTTTAAACTAGAAAATCTTCACATGTGAAAAACCTGATTAGGAACACGTTTATGACACAGCATCAAAAGCAGCATTTGGAGAACCCAGCCCTGCTCTGCTGATTATCAGTGAAGCACTCAGCACACAGAGCATCACTGTACAAGGACTCAGCTCCATCCACAGGGACTGCCACAATATGGATATCAGCAAAAATCCACTTGGAAAAAATGAAAGCCCTTCCCCTCATTTGAATGTAAACAGTCAGTTAGTAAAATGCAGTTTTGTGGGGGAAAAAAACCCCAACCCCCCTACATTTAGATAGAGCTTGTTCCTATGTCAAAATGAAGAAAATAGAAATCAGCTCCAGCATAACTAACAATTAAATAAGAGAGTTGTTAACAGTCTGATTACCATACAGACGAAGAATCCCACTAATGAACTGCAATTTACATATTCAGTCATTAGAGTGGATGGGCCAAATTAAGGAAGAAGGTGTCTCCTCTGCAGAAATTCCACCCTTGATTTCAGTCTTTAGCTGCAAAGACTACAGACTGACTTCCTCCACTGACAAATAAAGAGTGACTCCATGAAAACAAAGAGAAAAACCCTGAACTGGCCACATTTCTCTGCCCAGCTATCACCCATGAGGAGAGCCAAATCAGTGCTCTGCACGGTGCTGGAGCTGGGAGGTAATTATGGAAATGAGTAAACAATAATGAGCACCATTTCTTAAAATCCTGATTATTACATGACCTTTCATTACTGCACACTATCTCAGAACTAATTATATTGCTTCTAAAGTTAACTATGCCTTTATATAAATGATTATTTTTTTAGTGTTCACAGATGTATCAGAACCTAATGAGAAATAACTTTTTGTGGCAAATTTGGAAAAAGAAAAGGCAGTGGTATGTGGAATGATGCTGTAAGTCAGGCTCAGCTGCTCCAGGGTGTGAAGCCCCTGCTAACCCTGCCCTGCCCTGGCTCCCAGGGTGTATCTGAGCAGATCCAGAGAATTCCTGCCTTACCTTGGGTTGGAAAGCTCCTTGCAGCGAGCCAAAGGGGCCGGTGGGAGGGATCATGGGAGGAATCCCTGATACAGCTGGAGGATAGGAGTGAAACAGCTGCAACAGAAAGAGAAGAACATCAGCACTGGGTCACCACAGCACAGGCAGCTGGGGAGGACACAGAGCATTCCTGCAGAACAGGAGGAAAATGTTACATGGAGAGAACTGAGAAGCATTGGAGTGATCTCATTGCAACAATGTTAGTTAAAGCAGTCGATGGGATGTTCACAGATGTCATGAGGTTTAGAGCTTAAAAGCAGTTCCAAAATCAGACAGCCAGCAACCTGTACCTGCCTCGGGCCAGCAGAGCATAAGGGAGACGTTTGCCCCTCAATTATTAATTTTTAAATTGGAGAGAGGTTTTAAATGGTTTCAGTCCGTGACTTGTTTCAAGAGAAAAGGCAGAATCCTGAGCTGAATGAGACTCAGAAATCTCCTGTTTAAGTGGAAAAAACCCTTACGAGTTCTAGGATATTGTATCATTAAAACTCCATTAGTAGGTTGGGATTTTAATGGTATCTGTAGGAAATGAGGAAAATATGCACAATTCTTACTTCATTAGCCTGTCTGAGAGGATATCCTGCCACATCTAATACTGCCAGACAGACAATTTGATTTGTCAAAGATTAGTACTTAAACAAAATGTTAAGGCAGAACTTCCCAGAAATATATGGGAGGGTTTTTTTTAAAGAGAAACTGCTCAACACAAAAATGTGTCCATCTCCACTGACCTCCCTGACCCCAGTGCTCTGTCCTAAGGAATTTGGGAAAAAACAAGAGCCTGCTCTGTGCTAATGCAGACAAACACAAAGGAAACAAGCAGGTAAATTAAACAAATAAATTCTTCCCTGTGAGAGTGTTGAGGCCCTGGCACAGGGTGCCCAGAGCAGCTGTGGCTGCCCCTGGATCCCTGGAAGTGCCCAAGGCCAGGTTGGATAGGACTTGGAGCAGCCTGGGATAGAGGAAGGTGACCAGGCCATGGCAGGGCTGGAAGAGATGGTTTTTAACATCCCTTCCAGCCCAGCCCACTCTGGATTCCACAAAAAACCATCACATCCCAACCTGCCCTTGTCTCTGTGCTCTGCCACTGAACCTTTGCATCTTGCTGTGACAGAAAACTCTCCCAATTCCATGAAAATGCTATCACACACCAAACTAGCAGGAATCAGGGAGTCAAAGCTTCACACTCCAAACCCAGCGTGAAACCTCTGGATCTCAGACGGGATGGACCTAGGAAGGGATGGGTCTAAGAGAGGATGGGTCTAAGAGAGGATGGGTCTAAGAGAGGATGGGTCTAAGAGAGGATGGGTCTAAGAGAGGATGGGTCTAAGAGAGGATGGGTCTAACAGGGTGGATCTAAGACAGGATGGATCTAAGAGAGGATGGATCTAAGAGAGGATGGGTCTAAGAGAGGATGGCTGCCAGCTCCACTGGAATCGCCACCCAAAAACCTGACAGGATTCTCTGCCTGAGAGCAATTCCCCTCTGACCATGGCTGGGCAAAGTCAAACCACTGTGTGCTACTTTTAAGATCAAAATTAATGAGTTAATGGCCAATTGAACAGAAGTAGGACTGGGCAAAGTCAAAGACTGGAGATGAGGGGTGGGAAAACACTGAGCAAATCCCAGCCCAGAGTAAATCAGTACCACAAAGTTGTGATGGATTTGGATATGCCAGGCATACATGTGTGTTTTTCTTCACCATTTTTTCTTCCACTAGCTTATCTTGCAAGGTCATTTATCCAAATTGTATTTACTGAAAGCTGAGAAAACATTTCAGAGGTATCAGAAGATATTCTCAGTTTAAAAGTCTGGTATTGAGCCTCTGTTCATGTTGCTGCTGTTGTTTTTAATTCTATTTAATTTGGACTTGCTCCATCCAATGGTGCAGAAAACATTTTGAGATTAGTTGATACTCAACTGTAGGCATCTGAGAAACCATTAAGAGACATTTGTCCTCATTTACAATAACTTTTAATGAGTAAAATGTGCTTTAAATTCTCCAGTGTCTTCTGTCTTTAATTCTCTGTGTAATGGACTAATTCTAAGTGATGGGAAAGATGTAATACATCGTATTCTATTGGCTATGACTAATAATAAGGAATTCTTGCCTCAGTTTTATAACAAGAATTAAGTTAATCAAATGTGACCTTTCCTCAAGGTCAGAATTATTAATAAAATAAAAATAGTTTATCTCCATGAATAATTTGTATCAGTTAAATTCCTCCAGCTTTCAGAATCCACCTTTCATAGTCAAGTGTTTCCTTCTTCCCAAGTATTCCTCCTCTTTTGAGCAGCAGTCTTCCCTTTTAGCTTTCCCTGGGGAAGCCTGCAGTGACCCCAGCTTCCCTTGGCCAGGTGGATGTGATGCTAAACCAGACTTGGCAGCAGCTGCAGGTAAAAACACAGCTTTTCTTTTCTTCTCTGTGCTAACAGAGAAAAAACAACACTGATTTAAAACTCAACATTAGCTTCTATGTGAGCTGCACTCCCTGTTCCAAGTAGATGGATTTTAATTTCAAACAGCCCCTGTTCTACAAAGTTCACCCACACTTGCTGCCAGCTTTGAGGTACCTGAGTTCCAGGTGTGGCTCTGCAGAATGTGGCTCTGTCCCTAGGAGCAGCTCTGTGCCACATTCTGACTGTGTTTGAATTTCTCCTGCCCTCTGGGTGTGCCCCCAGCCCAGCTAAGGGCAGCTCCCATTCCCTGTGCCCTGCCAGCCCCAGGGTGGCACAGGGGACACTGGGCTGGCCTGGCTGGGGTCACAGTCAGTCTGTTACCCCAGTGCAGCCCATGGGAGAGGCTGCCCAGTGTCCCACAGGGACCATGGGCAGCCCCTTCCCAAGGACAAACCCTTCCCAGGATCCGTGCCTTGGCCCCAGCACGGCTCCCTGGCTCAGGGAGCTCAGCATGGAGCAATCCTGACCCTAAAGGGGCTGAGGCCATAACCTCTGCAATCCAGTAACTCCCACATTTCTGTGCTCATCTGACTGGATCTGAACAGCAGATACAGCTGGAGACCTCTACAACGCTTCCTATCCTACACTGCCAACTTCTGTGCTTGATTTGTCTGAAATCCATGTACTGCCCCCCAGTTCTGTGTTCCTGCTGGGATCCACACTGATGACAATCCATCTCCTGAACCCAAGTGAAGCTCAGCAGTTCAAAATGCAATTTAACACTGGGCAGGTGAGCAGCAGTGCCCTTTGCAGGGGAAGTGGGAATGTCTGCCCAGTGCTCCTGGAGCTCTGAGCCTGCAAACAGAGTCCCAGCTACTCAAACGAGGTGCCAGGCATGGACAGAACTGTCCAGGGGCAGGAGAGGCTATAGCAGGGGTTGTGTTTAATACATACATCATTGTCTTAACCAGTTTTTTTTGCCCAGTTCCACTTCTAAGCAAAACCAACACATAAAGCCAAATGCTCTGCAGATTTCTGAGTGCTGATGCAGTACTCCTTCTCTCATCAAAATATTGCTCTTGGATTAAGAAACTCTTGCCACACACCTGCCTCTGCCAATAGGATGAAGAAATTCCAACCCAGAGTTCAGCAGCAAATCAATCAGTGGACTCAAACCCCTAGGAGCAGAAGCTTTACATTTAACTGGAATTTAAAAAATCAGTTCATCTCAGTAAGACACGTTTTTGGTAGCTTAGGTAAACACATCTATGGATTCATGTTGCTGTCATCAAACAGAGCTTTCAAAACACAACAAGCCCAGTGGATCAGATGAGCCTTTGAAATCTGAATAATAAGATAGGTTTTCAGATTTTATCAAACAAAATATGATAGATTGGGAAAACTATTGGATTATCTATCCCTGAAGGATTTTTACGATAAGTTTGTCAGTTTGTTTCAAGCTCCTTTGCAAAAATATCTGCCCAAGGGTTTGTGGCACAACTGAAGCACCGTGATGGAATCACTGCTTTCTCCTGTTTCGTGGAACACTCAGCTCTTCTGTCTCATCTTTTCACATCAAACCTGGCCCCAAACAGTGTGTGAGCAAGAGATCTTTTGATCGGAAAAGCTGATACTGCATCTTTATCAGAAACAAGCACCATGAATGCAAGCCTTCAAAAGCCAAAGCAACCAAGGACGAAAATGGTAAATCCTGGAGTGATGATTAGGGAGAGATTTGACACTGTGCCATTGATCGAGTGGTGATCCCAACCCACCACAGAAAAGCAGTGAAGTCAGTTGGAAACAGAGCAATGAAACTCACACTGTGACGGTAGAAGGGGTCAACTTTTGTAGGATATTTGTCAAACTGCAAAGGGATCAAAGCACAAACTAGTTACTTTATATTTCTTGCTTTACTTCTGTTGGCAAAATAGAAGACAACTTCTCTATTATTTGGCAACCAACAGAGAGGAAAAAATACGCAGAAAATTAGTTTCTAATGAAACTGTTTGGGATTTTTTCTTTCTTCAAAGTAAATCAAGATCTTTTTGGGACAGGACAAAGGAGGAGGCCCCAGAGTGAACACTCTAAGCAGGACTGGCCAGAGCCTCATCCCTCAGTCCTGTGCTGCCACCTGAACCTCAGAGAACCTGTGACAGAGGGACAGCCCTGCCTCTCCTGCCCAGACACCCCGGGCAGCCCAGAAACCCTTCCCCACAACCTGGCAATACTTTTGTAATAAAGAATAGAGTTGTGCTCTACTTATCCTCACATTTCTGCCTGTGGTACGCACCATGGGCGGTGCTGGCGTCGGCATGATGGCGGTGGGGGGGATGGCGTGGGGGAAGGGGGTGAAGGTGTGCTGGTGGGTGTGCTGGTGCGTGTGCTGGTGCTGGTGCTGGTGCTGGTGGAACTCGGTGCGCAGGTAGGGCGGCGGGCCCAGCGAGGCGCCGCGGTCGGCGCTCTGCGACGCCAGGAACCGCGTGTTCAGCTCCTGCCGCAGGAGGTCTTGCTCTGCAACCAGAACCAGAGAGACACAGAGTTAAAGCCTTGGACATCATCTCCAACCATGGCCTAACACCACTGCAGTCGTGCATTTCTGTACCCGAGCAGGTGTTCTCAGGGTTGCTGTTCCCTGAGATTCTCCTCGGGGTTACTGTTCCCCAGGGTAATAAGTTTTTATGTCTTCTCTTTTGCTCTAAGTGTTTCACACCGAAGGCAGAGACAAGCTGAGTCCCCAGTCCGTGTTTCTAAGGTTGTTTATTCTTCATTATCTCAGTTCTGTCTCAGCTCTGCAGGGCATCCCCAGCAGAGCAGGACTGGGCGGGTCAGAGAGCCCCACACCTCATGTACAGCACCCCTGACCCAACCACCGTCCAAAATGCNTATATAAGGAAGTTAAACTAGAACTTCCTATACCTTGCTCGTTGCAATTGGCTCAGTACCAGCACGGACACAGTGATAGGGCTTTGGAAGTGCAGCTCAAAGCCTCAATCTCATTGGGCAAAGAGCCAAATAGCCCACCTAGACCATAGATTATTAAAAGAGCCTGCACAGAGGTGCACAAGGCTTTTTGGGAATGCCTTAGCCAGTGTAACTGCTTGCTACACTGTGCGTGGCTTATCTCTTTTCATTTTGTAACATTTGTTATTTTTGCTGTTATTAATACCTTTATTTTACAAGCATATCCTGGGAAGCCGTCTCGCTATTTTATTGAGCCATTTCTCCGCTGGCTGGTCCCTCAGAGGTATTGAGGGGAAACCCCAAAACACCACCTTGTCACCCAGGCACTGAGTGCCACTCCCAGTGTTTTCCTGAACACCTCCAGGGACAGCCCATTCCAGTGCCCCATCACTCTTCCTGTGCAGAATTCTTTTCAGAAGTCCAGCCTAAACTCCCTAACACAGTCCTAAATAGGTGAGGGTGGATGAGCAAGCTGGAGTGGGCAAACAAGAGGCTGCTGCTCTTGAGCACCCTGGTGCATGGACACAAAATGATGTTACACAAATGCTCCATTTTCCTCCCCTCAGTGACCTGGGCAGGCCCTGGGACAGGGTGCCCAGAGCAGCTGTGGCTGCCCCTGGATCCCTGCCCAAGGCCAGGTTGGACACTGGGGCTTGGAGCAGCCTGGGACAGTGGGAAGTGTCCCTGCCACGTCAGGGCTTTCAGGTCCTTCCATCCCAAACCTTCTGAACACACCCAAGCTCAGCACTGCTGTGAGCTCAGCCAGCAGAGACCCTCCCTGCAGCCAGGGAAGCTCTGCTGGGCACAGACCACGACTGCATGAAGAACTTGCTGTGGGGGCCACAGATTCTGTGTGAGCACATCATGAACTCTGCCAGGTTTTTACTGTGGGTTGAACAAAGGAAATCTGGGAAAACCATCACCTTCCAAAAGCAGTCATTCCCAGGGCAGAGGGAAGTCCCTGGCTATGTCTGGGCACTGTTTGGCTTTGCTCTCCCTTTGTTCAGCAGTGAACACAGCCTCTCCTCACCGAGAGCCCTCCCCAGAAGGCCCAAGCCCATCAGTTCTGCCCAAACCCAGTGCAGTGTCCCCTCGTGGCTCTCACCTGAGTAAGTGCTACCAGCGGGGTGTCCTGGAACCTGCAGCGTCCCTGACGTCAGCGGGGGTGGCGGGGGCAGAGCCGTGGGAGGGGCAAACATATTGGGGTGGTGTGGGTGTGCTGGGGGCTGCAGGGCGGGCGGGAAGCTGTGCAGGGGGCTGTGGCTGGCCAGGGACAGCGGGAACGGCGACGCCGGCGCGTGGTGCGAGAGGTGCGCGGGCGGTGCCTGGCTCTTGGCGGGGGTGCTGCTCCTGCTGCTGCTGTAACGACAGGAGGAGACACCGGGGTCACAGAGAGAGAAAAAAACAACCTCAGCAGCCCCTCACATCACACAGCACGGGTGTGACTTGTGTTACAAACCCCAGTCACCATTTCCAGTCCTACCACTGGCACACTCCTTTCTCCAACACCTGCTGCACCTGCTCTGTTATCTTTTACTTCTCGTGGTCCCTGCATGTTGCAGTGTAATATTTTGGAGGGGACCCGGGGAGGGTTCCCCGGGAGCCCCCCAGGGTCCTACATTCATAGGTATTTGCGTGCTGGCAGCCAAAGAGACTCCAGACAGCTGCTGAGGTGCTGATGAGATGAGGGTTTATTCAGAGTCTTACCCCAAGAAGGCAGCATGGTCACTGAGGGAGAGGGGGAAGGGAAGGGGAGAGAGGGAAGGGGAGAAAACAGTCTCCGGAGACCGCCAGGGCAAAAGAGGAGGAGCCCTCTCTGTTTGCACCCTGACCAGAGAGGTTCAAAGTGGGCGCAGTAAGATTCTTCAGCCAATAGTTACAGATACAGGATACTGCAGGGAGGGTATAGACTTGGGATAAACCATACACTTTCCAGGGGTGAGCCAGAGCATACCATTTCAACAAAATGCATCTCCACACCTGCACACCAGAGCCGTGTTCTCTCTCACTGCAACAGGTTGGCATTGTCCCACCATGGCACAGGGGTGACACACAAAGACGTAATCAGCCCCGAGCATTCATTACTTAATTATCAGGTCCTTTCTACATGACTGCTCTTGATTCATGTTTTCAGGCAAATGAAGCTGAAAATCACTGCATTAATAAAAATTTAGGGGTTTTTTTTGCTATGAATTATTAAGATGAAAGACTGCAGAAAATGTGAAATGAAGTTGAGAAGGCAACACCAGATTTGTGCTTATTGTGCAGGTAGTGCCCCTCTCTACCCCCCACAGTAAAATGAGGTAAGACAAGTCAACAAAAGAAGTGTTTGTGATTACACCGGGTGCAATTTTCCAGGTTTCATTTCCTACTAATGAGTATTTAAAATACATTCATGGAAGGCTTAATTCTCCTTGTCTTTATTTCAAATAGCGATATGCTTCTACTGCAGTGACTGCTAAAGACAAGCAGTACCAGCTCCGTTAAAAATAAATCCAGGTCTTGAACACTTCCCAGTCTTAAGTCAAACCATGAAGCAACCACAGTGCTTCTTTCCCAGGCCTTGAAGGTCACATCTGCCTGCTGAGAGCTCAGATTTGGAGAAAAGGCAACCCAGCTTACAGTAGGGAAACCTGAGGTCCCTGACTCAGAGGGACATCACTGATTCCTGTGCACATGGTGTTTAATCTCACTGCTCATTGTCATCCACAGATAAAAGGTAAGGTGATCTCACTATGTCCAGGTGAGAGAAGAACACTGAAGCCTGCAAGGTGTCAGCAGACCAGGAAAACATGGAGCTGTGAAGTGCCTGGTGTGGCTGCTGGTGCTGGGCTGTCACCAGCTGCACCTTGATCGAGGGGCTCCTGGGCTCCTCGCCCTGGGGCATGGCAGCGCTTGGAGAGATCAGATATTTACAGGGATGGGAGGGCAGAACTGTCAGCCTTCAGAGAGCAGCCCAGCCTGCAGGAATTGGGCTTTTCTTCCCCTGATCTATACTGTGTAAAATTCCCTCCAAAAACCCAAGTACGGCAGTGAAGAAAATCCAAAGCAAATGAACTTAAAATACCCAGAGTTTATGGGATCACTGGCCACAGAGTGACCCTGGCTCATGTCAGGGGAGGAATCGAGGTTAAAGTGCCCTTTATTTACCAGGGC
>VXBR01007030.1:70403-116701 GCA_013400215.1 Cisticola juncidis | reverse complement strand
AGGCCCCGCCCAGCATCCCAGAGCCCTCTCCACGCACCCACCTGAGGCTGTTGAGGCTCAGGCTGCTGCTGTTGTAGGCAGAGAGCGGCTGCGAGAGGCTCTGCGGGTGGGGCTGCACGGCGGGCAGGGCCGGGTGCGCCGGCGNCGGCTCCGGCGGCGGCGGCGTCACCTGAGGACGGGGGTCTTTAGGCACCACAGGCTCGAGGATTGGGTCTTTGCTGCTGTCCTGGCTCTTCTCTTGGCTCCTTTCTAGTCCTGATATTTTGGGGACAGCTGGGCCCCTAGCACCAGGGTCGTCATTGTCAGCAAGTGCGCCAACTCCCACCTCTTTATCTGCAGCAAGAACAGAGAGAGAAGGTGGATAAACGTGAGACAAAGGCCAACCCAAAGCCACTGCTGGGCCACTCGTACTCCGAGTGCATTTTGTTCCCACCGAGAACTGAAACAGAATCACATCCACCTGCCCCAGTAACCTTCCTCGAAATAAAACACATGGCAGAGAAGCGAGATCCTGTTTAGTGCTCCTGTTCTCCATCGCTGTTACTCATCAGCACTCCCTCACTGAGGGAACAAACCGAGGGAACAAACCGAGGGAAGAAACTGAGGGAAGAAACTGAGGGAACCAACCGAGGGAGCAAACCGAGGGAACAAACTGAGGGAACAAACTGAGGGATCAAACTGAGGGAACAAACCGAAGGGACTGACCCACTGAAGGAACAAACCGAGGGAAGAAATTGAGGGAAGAAACTGAGGGAACAAACCGAGGGAAGAAACCGAGGGGAGAAACTGAGGGAAGAAACTGAGGGAAGAAACCGAGGGAAGAAACCGAGGGAACAAACCGAGGGAACAAACCGAGGGAACAAACCGAGGGAACAAACCGAGGGAACAAACCGAGGGAACAAACCGAGGGAACAAACCGAGGGAACAAACCGAGGGAACAAACCGAGGGAACAAACCGAGGGAACAAACCGAGGGAACAAACCGAGGGAACAAACCGAGGGAACAAACCGAGGGAACAAACCGAGGGAACAAACCGAGGGAACAAACCGAGGGAACAAACCGAGGGAACAAACCGAGGGAACAAACCGAGGGAACAAACCGAGGGAACAAACCGAGGGAACAAACCGAGGGAACAAACCGAGGGAACAAACCGAGGGAACAAACCGAGGGAACAAACCGAGGGAACAAACCGAGGGAACAAACCGAGGGAACAAACCGAGGGAACAAACCGAGGGAACAAACCGAGGGAACAAACCGAGGGAACAAACCGAGGGAACAAACCGAGGGAACAAACCGAGGGAACAAACCGAGGGAACAAACCGAGGGAACAAACCGAGGGAACAAACCGAGGGAACAAACCGAGGGAACAAACCGAGGGAACAAACCGAGGGAACAAACCGAGGGAACAAACCGAGGGAACAAACCGAGGGAACAAACCGAGGGAACAAACCGAGGGAACAAACTGAGGGAACAAACTGAGGGAACAAACCGAGGGGACTGACCCACTGAAGGAACAAACCGAGGGAAGAAATTGAGGGAAGAAACTGAGGGAACAAACCGAGGGAAGAAACTGAGGGAACAAACCGAGGAAAGAAACTGAGGGAACAAACTGAGGGGACTGACCCACTGAGGGGACTGACCCACCGAGGGAGCCAGCAGCCCCTGAGCTCTGTGCTTCTCACAGAATGGTTAAGGCTGGAAAAGATCTTTCAGACCACCAAGTGCAATCCCTCACCATGTTCACCACTAAATCATGTCCTCAAGTACCACATCCACACGTTTTTTAAACACTTCCAGAGTTGTTGACTGCACCTCTGCCCTGGGCAGCTTTGCCAGGGCCTGACCACCCTTTCCATGTGGAAATTCCTGCTGATTCCACCCTGCCCCTCCCCTGGCCCAGCCTGAGGCCGTTCCCTCTCCTCCTGTCCCTGTCCCTGGAGCAGAGCCCGACCCCCCCGGCTGTCCCCTCCTGTCAGGAGCTGTGCAGAGACACAAGGTCCCCCTGAGCCTCCTTTTCTCCAGGCTGAGCCCCTTCCCAGCTCCCTCAGCTGCTCCTGGGGCTCCAGACCCTTCCCCTGACACAAGATCTGCACTTTAAAACACTCACTAGCAGCAACCCTGGCTTTTTTGGTTTGGCTGATCACAGAGTGACTTCTGTTTCCCAGCTCTTTAATAATAATGAATATAATAATAATTCCAACATCTCTACATTGGAGTTTTGCTCACTGGGGCTCCACAGCAATTTCCCATTAGAACCACTCCCCAAACCTTTTGCCAGTGTGGATCTGATCCATGGCACCCCTGGAACAAACCCAGGGGAATGGTGCTGACCCAGGACTGGGAAGGCGCTGCCTGGCAGGTGGGGGATCAGGAACCCATTTAGGGCCACACTGCACAAAAACCTGGAGCAACTACAGAAACACAGCCCAAGGGAAACATGAGAGGTTTGAAGGGACTTGGGACAAGCTTAGAATAAAAGTGTCCTGTGTTCTAAATAACTCTAAGACAAGAAACCTTTACTCCTCCCTCTGCCAGTTTTAAGGAGTAAAATGACTAAATGTATAATGAAACAATATCCATTCAGAGAAAATTGTTGACAGCTCCTTTGTGCAAACCTTGAAGTAAAAGAGGGAAATTCAGAGGATGGGGAGTAAACTCTGCCAGCCCTTGGCCTGGGCACACATTTGCCAACCATCACATCCCTGGAGGCAGCCATGTGTGACAAACAGGGCATCATCTGGGGTTAATTTCATTAACAGATCAAAAATAAACCACACCAGGTACCTGCTCCCTAAGGGCGAACAGCCTGGGAAAGCAGAGGATTTTCACAGGTTGTAGACAGGAGATGGGGAAAAAAGGATAAAGGGAAGCAAAAGGGAGATAAAGAGGAGAAAAAGGAAGCAAAAAAAAGAGGGGGAAGAGGTAAACAAGCTCCTCTGATGAGGACCTTTTTTAATCACTCCTGGAATACCTGTAACAGGCATAGAGGCTCCTCCACAACTTGGACTGGACAATTATTGTGGCAGTAGAGGGACTCCAGAGGGATAAAAACAATTGCTCTGCCATATGCCCAAGGCCCATCTCACTGCAGTAAACTGCAGGTTCTAGGTAAAGGGAACTTTGCTTACATTAACTCTTTTGATCCATTCTCTTTGATCAAACATTACTAGAAGTTAGAGTGTGATCCACACACGTGTTAAGGCAGGTCCCCAAAGAGGAGAGAAACGAGCAACAGTTTGTTCAGGAATAGGTGGGTCTATATTCCCAGTCCTTATGGGTGTAGGAGTTACAGGTTTTGGGGTTTGTTGGGCTATTTTACACAATGGCATTGAGGACTCAGGCTTGTCCTACTACATGGCTCTAGCAGGTGGTCTGGAAATCCTGCAGAGGTGATACTCCCAAATCTACAGGGAACATCTTACACTCATTGCCTTCATTAAATCCTTTCCTTTGGTATTTTTAGCCTCTCTCATGTGTCACATTTATTCAGCAGAGCTCAGTGCTGGGGATCTGCCCTCCTCCCCAAGAGAAAAGGGCTGGGAATGCCACTGTCCCCTGGTGTTTCCTGCACTGCTCACTCCAAGTGCACAGCCCCCAGTACCATTCCTCTGAGTCTGCACTTGGGAGATGCTGCCTGCACTAAAATAAATGTTATTTCCAGTCTCCTAGCAGCCGTGCCCTGGGCTCTGCCTCTCCTGTGTGACACCAGGACACCCACACAGCCCAGCACACACAGCCCTGCCTGCTGATAGCCACGATGCATAAATCAGAACCAGTTCTGAGCCCACTGTGTCTGTCTGGGCCCCCCTCAGTGATAAATGCCAGCAATCACAGGTTTCATGAGGAGGGCTCCAGTCCTCATCAACAGCACTTCAAGGTCACATAGACAAGATTGCTCTATCCTACCCCGACTGACTGGCTCAGTGCAAGAACTCTGGGGAAAAAATCGCTTAATGTCACTATGACACACACAACCCAACCTTCTGAGATTGTTTATCATCAGAGGAATTCATCTCCACCCAACAGCTAAGCAGGCACAAAGCTAACTGCATTTGCTGGCTGTCTCCACACCCTGCTTTGCATACAGTGGAATTACTGCCCTGGGATTCAGGAGGGCAGTGACTGTGATGTAACTTCCATGCTGACACAGGCTCCCCTTTTTCCACTGGGTTGATACTGCACCCACCAACAGCCAGCCTTCCACTGAAAAAGGAGTAAAGCCAAAATTTGGTGCTGAGGACTGAGGAACATTTGCATTTCCCAGACAGGAAATGCAGATTTCACTATCTCTGATTAGCCTTAAATCTCAAATTCCTCTGTTTATCACTCAAACACACAAACTCAAGACACAGAACTCCAGTCCCCTCCACGTGACCCTGCTGTGTGTGTGACTATCACTGACTTGGCTCCACCACACCAGGGAGCAGCCAAGGCCACCCTGGGGACACCTGTAGGTAACCCAGGTGACTCAGGTGACTCCTAGAGACTGTAGCTGGGAGACCCAGCAAACATTTCCCTCTGGAGACAGGAATTTGTGTAACAAACACAGGCAATATGCAGCTTTCCATCACTGCCTCTCTTCCTAACGTGCAAACCACTAAAATGTGACCTGAACTCTGCGTTCTGGCTCCCATCTGGGTGGTCCCAAAGAGTTAAAGGTTGGCCAGAGGTGGCCAGTTGGGAACACCACAGCCACAGACCAGCCCAGCTGTTCTCCACTGACAAAAAAGCGCTGTCAGAATTTGCCAGATGTGACATTCCCAGAGGATCATCAATGCAGAACCCTCTCATTGTGCCTGGCCAAGGTGTTTGCAGAGGGGTTCAGCACATCTGGGAGCACCAAAGGGCACAGAGGGTGCCAAGAGCCAGCACAGGGTGTGCCATGGCCAGTCCCGAGTGTCCTGGGCATGCCAGGCCCTGGGGAATGAAATCCCCTTAGGGACACCCCTGCAGGACCATGTCAGACTTACAGCAGACAAATGTTTTTTCCAAACATAAAATCATCCAACTTTTCCATGTCAAGGTGTCAGACAGCCGGGTCTGGAGTGTCATCCAGAAATGAGGCTGTACCTTATCCTGTCACTCCTGCTGCATTTGGGTTCAGCCTCTCCATGCCTGGCCTCAGGCAGCTTCAGAGATCAACTGAGAACCAGCACTAAATACTCCACTCTCCTGAGACAAAAGTTTAGGATTAACCCCAAAGTCCTGATTGCACAAGCAGAAGAAAACACAGGAGTTTTCAGTGTTCTGCAGCGTTATCTTTGGGACTGAACATTCACCCTATGGAAGAAATATTTTATTGCATCATTTAACTTAAAAATAATATTAGTTTTCTTTCACTGCTTGGTAAGTTGCACTTCTGACACCATTTTATCTGTGTAACTCAAATTTCTCCGAAGTTCTTAATGCAAAATAAAACCCCAGATCTTTCAAACTCATTTTCTCCAGCTTTACCATGGATAAGTGGGGAGTTGGTACAAACTGTCACAACCTCTGGAGCCCTGGAATGCAGGACAGATCTACCCCACAGACCAGCAGCTCTTCACCAGCACTTTGCAAGGTTGAAATAATTAATCCGACTGCAGCCCTGATTGTCCATTTCATATTGATCAGACGTTGGTGGGTGCAGATCTGGATAGGGAGAGGCAGGTGCCAGGAGCTGTTACTGCCAGCAGGGAGAGGCTGTGGCTGCAGCAGCCAACTCGCATCAAACAGGCCCCAGAGCAGCTCAGCTGCTGTACTGGATACACAGAATTTGCTAAAAACAATTCCTCATTTTTAGCACACAGTCATCTTTCATCCTAATTTCCAAGGACACTAACAAAGCATTTGATTATGCAAATGATGAACATGCCTTGGAAAGCACAGCTCCTTGCAGCTCTGTCATCTGCTGGTAGCAATTACTCCACACTGAGCAGGTATTTAGCACGAGTGAACAGCAAGGCTGCTGACACACTTTGTACTTAATTATAAAACAGAGAGGAAAATCATTCGGGACAAAAGATTTTGCTACCTCCTGTTAAAAATGTTTATCCTCTGCACTGAAAGGGATTTAATTGTCAACAATGAAGTTGCAGATCAATGAAAAGAAGCACTTAGTGGGATTGCACAAGATGTTGACAATTCTTCAGTCATTGAGCTGCTCCTGGCCTTGATTTGAGAGTGCAGAGTTCTCCAATATTGCACATGAAACAATTTATTTCACCCAGCTGTTAAACAGAACATGCTCCATAAATATAACTCCCAGAGCTGTATACTGGGAGCATTTGACAGCACTTCATTGGTTTTTTAAAAGCACCTCTTGATTTAGTACAAAGGAATGGGGTAAAGCTTTCTAGAGGGAAGCAAAGAAGAAAATTTCCAAACACTCCTGTCTGTCAGGAGTCCTGGTACTTTAACAGGTAGGAAAGAGCTGCAGACAGGTGCAACACCTTCACTGACCCTGCAAGAACTCAGTCCTGCTTCAACACACACAGCCAAAGGTTTACTTCCAATAAAATCTCTTGACTTCCTAACCCATCCAGCTGGGAATCAATAAATGACATCATTAACTACACAGCCCCAAGTATTCCACAGCCAGGTCCTGAGGGATGGCTCAAGGGGCTCCAAATGGGCTGGAAAACTTCCCAGGTAGGAATCGATGCTGACAATGTCACTGGGGAATATTCTTTACTAAAATGTCACTGGGAAATATTCTTTACTAATAATGGGTTTGTGATCAAACAGTTTCACCTTCCTGTTTCAATTCTGCATTTTAATCTAAGACATCTAGGTCTTGACAATCCTTCTGAAACACACCCAGATGAACAGAAAGCCCCTGTGAGGCCAGGCTGTACTTCCCACCCCTCTGCACAAAGCGTTTCCCAAACTGGTGCACAAACCTTGGAGTCAGGGTACAAATCCCACCTGCCCAGCCATGAGCTCTGCTCCTGATCTCTGCCCAAAGACTGCCTTAGATCTGAGAAACACCTGAGAGTTTCTGTCAAGCCAGGGGCTTGTTATGCACCAAAATCTCAAGAGTTACAGAATCCCAGAATGGGCTGGGTTGGGAGGGACCTCAAAGCCCATCCAGTGCCACCCCTGCCATGGCAGGGACACCTCCCACTGTCCCAGGCTGCTCCCAGCCCTGTCCAGCCTGGCCTTGGACACTGCCAGGGATCCAGGGGCAGCCACAGCTGCTCTGGGCACCCTGTGCCAGGGCCTGCCCACCCTCCCAGGGTTGATTTTCTCCCCAGTCTCCCATCCAGCCCTGCTCCCAGGCAGTGGGAAGCCATTCCCTGTGTCCTGTCCCAAGCCCCTCTCTGCCTTTCCCTCTCCTCTTCTGGCTGTCACAGGAACACCCTGTGACCCCTCAGTGGGCAGAGCAGAAGTGTGGGAGAGCATTAAAGCCTGCCCAGAGTAAACCAGGTGACAGTACAAGACAATAACCAATTAAAACCAGAAAACACAGCAAGGCTGGGTAATTTTCTCCAAATACCAACGGGAACATCACCTCAGAACAGGGTTAACCCCATTAGAGGACAAGGGGAGGAAAATAACTTGTGTTTATCCATTGCCCCCCTCCCCTACTATTGATTTGCCTTGGCTGCAGATCCACAATATTCCCTGAAATGCCCATGACATCTGCTCATCCCACTTGTGTGTGACAGGATTACTTGAATGAGCTTGAACAAAACCAGCTTTCAAAAGCAGCTTGAAAGATAGAACCCTATGAACACTGATCAAATGTAACCTGACAGCTCAGTTTAATATACCAAGGACCACAAAGATGTGTGTGATATGTTTATACAGCAAAATAACACATCTATTCCCCCTGAGAACTGTCACACCCCCAGCTCACCAGCCACACAGCCCTGGCTCCTTTGTGAATTTGTTCTTTACAGCCAAAGAACTCCTGATTTTAAAGGCATGATGTCAATATAAGCAGAGAGCTTAAAAACACTTGCTAACCCTAAGATGAAGCTCAGTACAACCATGAGAATTCCCATTTTTAATTACAACTATTTCAGCTCCTTGGTGTCTACATGGAAACTTTGCTGGGCTTCCACATCCAGCTCCCCCATGGGTGTCCCTTTACACTGTTCTCATGCTTGGCACCATTTTCCTTGGGTTTCCAGTGCTGCAGAGCAAAAGATTGATGTTAGGGAGTTATGGAGTCATTAGGGTTGGAAAAACTCTCTAAGATCATTGAGCCCAACGCTGCCAAGGCCACCACTGACCCACAGCCCACATGCCAGGTCTGCACATCTTTTATTCTCTCCACCACTGCCCTGGGCAGCTGTGCCAGGCCTTATCCAGCTGTGAGCTCCAACTGCCCAGGAAGGATTCTTCTGGTCTGGATTGCAGCAACAACTGCAGAAATGAGATTTTATTGTTTCTGGTCAACGAAGTGTCGCATTAGATGTGTTAATTATACGTGTGCAGTAACACTCAGCTCTTTGCAAATTGTCTGAATTTCTGAAAGCAAAATTCCAGCAAAGGTACAAAGTCATTGTGATGGTCCTTGTGAGCCACTCTTCACTCCTGACAGAGATGTTGCCTTCAGGGAAGCTCCAATTTAGGTGTTTCACCCCAGAGTCATGGACAATGTGTGCCCTGCACACACAGACCACAAAAAGGACCCTGTGAAGGATCCTTTGCACACCACCATGAGCAGTGCTGCCCTCAGGACACCAGCTGACCTGTCCATGGGGAGAAAGCAGAGCTGCAGGTCAGGGTGGTTCTGGCATGAAGGAGAAGCTCTCTGAGAGGCTGAGCACACCCCAAACACAGCAGCAGGAAGGAACACTGGGCTTGCACCTTACACAGACCTCCAGCTCAGTTCAGCACAGAGCCCCACTCATCATCTGAATATCCACAATTAACAGCGAGAAATGAAGACTGAATCCCCCCCTGTCCCTGGGATGTCATTAATGAGCTGGCAGGACACAGGGCTGGCACAGCAGTGTCCCACATGCAGAGAGGACACCAGCACTGGGGCACAACATCTGGGGCTGGCCCCACATGTGGGGATTTTCTATCCACACTGGAATCACTGGCCTCTGTACCATTCATAATAGCATTTGAAAAATGTCCTGTGCTCCTTACTTTAATTTTGATTCATGGTGTGCCTTGCTGCTGAGGCTAATGATTATCCAGCAATGGTGCATTCAAAGCCTCCAGCCTCCAGCACAGGACTGCGTGGTGTTGCCTCCATGTGACAGGGAACTGTAATTCTAAAAGGATTAAAAGTTTACCAGCACAGCCATGTAAAGCAGAAAATGAATTGTTCACTCTTCTCATCTCTGTTTGGAAATTAGATTACAGGCTCCAAGTGAGCTGAAATACAGAATGAGGCAAATCTTTGTGATTAGCTCACAGGTGGCCAGTGAGCCTTTCTGTGCCTCAAAGCCTGGCAGATTCCCATTAGCTGCAATAATAAAAGAATGTGTGCTTATCCCTCAGCCCAAACCTGCCCTGTGCCAGCACAGCTACCTGCTGAGCTAATCCTCAGAGCCAATATCACCCCCCTCAGCTGGCAGCTCTGAGGTTTGCTCAGCTGTCAGTCGGGGTATTGGGTTGTGTGGCCATCCCTGCCCAGCCCCAGGGCCCCCTGCACCCTCACACTGGGGGGGAATTGGGGGGCTCCCCCTGGGCAGCCCCAGCTGGCAGCAGCTGTGTCCCAGCCCTGGGAGCAAAGGCTCCTCACAGAGATGAACAATTTGTACCATTCATTGGTTGGGAGGGACCTCAAAGCCCACCCAGTGCCACCCCTGCCATGGCAGGGACACCTCCCACTGTCCCAGGCTGCTCCAAGCCCTGTCCAGCCTGGCCTTGGGCACTGCCAGGGATGTTTCACATTCACGTTCTCCCTGCACCCATGTGAGTGTCAGTACAGCAACCCCCACCACGTTTTAGCAGAAATCAGGGCTCACAAGTGCTGCAGAACATCAGAGGTCCATTCCCTCTGGGGTTTGGTCCTCACTCCACCAGCTGCAGAGGCAGGGGGACAGCAGGAGCCTCTCAGCCACAACCCACACTCAAGGAAACCTCTCCAAGCCCTCCCAGCACGAGGATGGGTCATACAAGGAACCCTGAGGGCTTCCTCCTCTGGCAAACTGCTATCCCACCTGGCAGAGCTGTGATAACTTCTTTATTATTTCTGTAAACATCTAATAATCCTCTGAACCCTCCTAAGCTCTTTACCTTAGCATTACCTTCCACCAGGGAGCTCTACAACTCAACTTACAATTTTCTTTTCTTCCTTTTATAGAATCACTGAACCATTACAGTTGGAAAAGACCTCCAGAGATCAAGTCCAAGCTTTGACCCCCATGCACACTAAACCACACCACAAAGTGCTACATCCTCTTGTTTACTGAACCCTTCCAGGCATGGGGACTCCACCACTGCCCTGGGCAGCCTGTGCCAGTGTTAAACCACTCTTTTTTTCTTTCTTTCTTTTCTTTTTTTTCAGATTTTTTTTCTGAATATCGAACCTGAACATGTGATGCAGGGAGATGAGAACCCATCTCCTTATTCTCACGCTACAAATCCATCAGAATATTTCAATTAGAATTTCTTTTACATCAAAAATTAAAGAAGCCCGTGGAGCAGGGCTTGAGGCCCTCACCCTTGGCCATGCCTTCCCACCGTTCCCTTCCCTGATGTGGGGCTGTTTTATAAGCTGGTCTGGGGAAAGAGGTGGAATTCAAAGTAACCTCTTCCCTCTTCGTTTCACTTTTTCTAAAAGCACCTTTTGCCTGACCTGGCACAGCTGGCTTCCAACAGTGCTGCTGGAAGAAATGCCTGGAAAGCTGCTCCTGTCCTCACCCTGCCCAGCAGCACCCGCTGCAGGCCCTGAACCATCACCAGTGTCAGAGCCTCCCTCCAGTTATGCATGTGTCTAACTGGATGTGAAGGGAGACACCCTCTAATGAGGCAGCAGCTGATTATTTGATTTGGGGATTAGTGGGACACAGACCCCTGGGCTCACAGGCACCAGCTGGTGCAGGGGCACTGCCAGGGCCATGGCATTTGGGGATGGACCTGCTCAGGATCTCCCAGGCAGGGCAGCAGAGGTGCCACCAGTCCCCCCTGCTGGTTCTGCAGCCAGACTGGGTCACTGAGTGCCCTGCAGATGGGGGTGGAGGTGACCACTGTCCCCAGGCCAGGATGGCCCATGGTGCCAGCTGAATGCCAGAGCCCCAGGCTGGGCCAGGCTGAAGGGACACAGCGGGTCCCTGGTGCCACCTCCTGCTCAGGCAGGGCCATCCCAGAGCACAGGGCACAGCTTTGTGTCCAGAGGGCTCTGCAATATCCCCGCTGAGGAGACTCCAGCCCCTCCCTGGGCAGCCTGGGCAGGGCTGGGCACTGCCAGGGCAGAAGTTGTGCCTCCTGGGCAGGGGGAATTGCTGGGCTCAGGCCCTGCCCGTGGCTCTGGTGCCACTGCTGGGCCCCCGGAGCAGAGCCTGGGCCCTGCTCTGCCCCTCCCTGCACACAGGGACACCCAGGGCTGAGGGCCCCTCTCAGCTGGGGCTCCTCTCCAGGCTGGGCACCCCCAGCTCCCTCAGCCTTCCCAGCAAGGAATGAGCAGCCTGAAAGCTGCAAAACTGCACACTGGGAACTCCCACTTTGTCTGCATGACTGGTGTGGAGAGAGAAGAAGAAAATCCCACAGCAATTCCACCTCTGTGGCTCAGTGCTCTGCAGAGCTGGCCTGGAATGCAATATCCCAACCTCTCCCACCTAACACAGGTGACCTGTGGAAAAAGGAGGATTTGTTGCTCACCTTTCATTTTTACCTCAACAGGCTGAACAATTCACATTATATTTTATTTTTCCCTTCCCTGTTGATCCTCTCCAAGACATTTGACCAGGGCATATCCCTCCAAGGGAGCACTGCAGCTTGTGCTGAGCTCCTGGGGCTCCTCAGGGCCAGAGCAGGGGGATTTGCAGAGCTGGGGCAAAGGGAGTTGGTTTCTGTGTTGGTTTCTGTGTTGGTTTCTGTCCTCCCACACTCCCAGGGGCAGCCTGATCCTCTCTCAGAGTTACAGCACTCTGGGCCAGAGAATCATGGAATGGGTTGGGTGGAAGGGACCTCAAAGTCCATCCAGTGCCACCCCTGCCATGGCAGGGACACCTCCCCCTGTCCCAGGCTGCTCCAGCCCTGTCCAGCCTGGCCTTGGGCACTGCCAGGGATCCAGGGGCAGGCACAGCTGCTCTGGGCACCCTGTGCCAGGGCCTGCCCACCCTCCCAGGGAACAATTTCCCCCCAATATCCCACCTAAACCTACTCTCCTTCAGCTTAAAAGTAAAAGAAAAAAGACAATTTCCATAACTGTTTTCGTTTCCAAGAAGGAAAGGCAGGAGGAGACAGCTCTAATCCAAACATCCTAAAATCCATGGGGCTGCAGGTGGCAGTGTCCAACAGAAAGTTCAATTCCTTAGAAATTATGGATAGCCTCCACCTGTGGCATGAAATATCCATCTTGGAGTGAGGGGAACCTTGACAAATAACATTTATTTAAGTTTAAGAAAAATACTTTAAAACTGGGAAAAAAACTCCAGACACTTTCAGTTTTATAGTATTTTCAATTATTTTCACAAAGGGAGGTAAAACTAAACCCAAGCATTTACCGGGTGCTTGAAGACCAAATCAAGCAGGTGTGATGTTTCAAGAGCAGCCCAGTGAAATAATCAATAACCTCCAATTCCAGTTATTGACTTTTGCACACCCTTGCAGGCATGAGACTCCACATGAAGGCACTCGAATCACCAGACTGTTCCATTTGCTCTTGCCCAGATATTTCACACTGACATTTTTATGATGGTGTGTGGAAGCTGCTTTGAGAGAAGCTCTTGAAAGTCACAATGGACTTTGGCTCCTCGAATTCCCTCTTCTGCTTCATTTTGGGATCCAGGGCTGCTTTATGCAGAATAGAAATAGGAAATATTTCCCCCTATTTTGTCCTGTTTTACAGCTTGATGGAACTTCAGGAAGAAAGACACCTGTTTAATCATGCCAGAATTACAGAAGATTACACATCTATAAACTGCATTACCATGGAAAAAATTGCCTGTGTGTGCCCCCCAGGGCTCCCTGCAGTGTGGGATTGCTTCCCTGACACCCCATCTTGTCTTTTTATGAGATTCTTTCAATATTCTAATTCTGCACTCTCTAACAGGCACAATAACAACTTGTTTGGACCACTGTGAACCAGCAAGAGCTCATTAAGTCTTGGAGAATGTTTGCAGCTCTTCTGGCACCGGTGTGATTTGTTCTGACATGGAAAGCTCCATTATTTCACCAGGTTTAATAGGTAATAGATATGCCCAAGCACATCCTTCTTGCAAGGCTATGAGCAGCTTTTAGCAATAACCCTCGAGGATGTATTGGGCAAACTCATCTTGCAACATCTTCAAATATACAGAGAAAATGATGTGGACTATGGAAAATCACTGTGATTCAGGGACAGAGCACTAGACTAGAAGATTAAAGTTCTGCTCCAGCTCCCTCAAGATGCAGTTAGGTCAGTGCCTGGCCCTGTTTCCTTTGCCAGGATTTACATGATGAGCTTTCCAGGGCAGGGGCTGATGTAGAACAAGAATCAGCTCTTGCTTAAGGCCTCTCTGTATTCGTTTCATGAGAATAATAATAAGGTTTTAAAAAAAGGTCAAATTCAAGCTTGGCAGAATGCCAGAACTCCTCACTGTGGTTCAAAGAAAGCATTTGAGTAAGTGTAAGATATAATAATTTATTTCCTTGCACTACTCCCTGGTGTGTTTGAGATGTTTGAGAAGCACCTAGCTGTGTTTTTCCCCTTTCCTGTGAAGCTGACAGCCATGAGCTTTCAATAATCATGTCCTGAGCTCATGTACCTGGTGTTCCATGGGGCCCTGACAACCACTGGTACATAAAATCATATATAATCCTTACACAACATGCAGAAGGCTGAAACTGCACTGATCTCCAGTGCAACAAGGAAAATACACAGAAGATCGATAAAAACACACAAAAATCAATATAAATACACAGAAAATACACAGAAAATACACAAAAATCAATATAAATACACAGAAAAGACACAGAAAATCAATAAAAATACACAAAAATCAATATAAATACAGAGAAAATACACAGGAAATCACGTGGGCCCATTAACACTTAGAAAGAAACCACTGTGAGCTCCACTGAACAGACACCCAGGGTGAGACACACATGGATCCCACACGTGTGTGCAACACTTGCACACCTGTGTGCAGGTACACACACACACAGCAGTGGCCATTGGCCCTGTGGGGAGGATTTATTTGAATTCTCATGAAGGCAAGGCTGTCAGATTGGTTCTGGGGGAGGAGGGAGGGCAGCACAAGCAAATGGGGCTGGTGCAGGTCGGGACCCCCCCTTGCTCCTCAGCCTTCAGGTCTGAGGGATCCAACCCCTCCTGTCCCGGGAGATCCAAGCCTGACATTTGTGTTGGAAGCTCTCCAGCACTCACTTTGAGCTTCTGGAAGTTTGTTTCTGACTAGAAGGGAAAAAAAATCCTGATTAAGGTTTACCAGTTACCAGCAGTTTTACTGGAAACTGCTAAAAATGTTACACAGGAGGGGTGAGCTGGTGCCATGATGAACACATGAAGGGTTTTCTCTAAGTTAGTTCCTCAAGCAAGGCTGAGAAATGAGCTCTAGATACAAAGTGAGTGTAGAGATAAACAGAAGGGTTCAGGAGACACAAAACTCAGTGGCCCAGAAACAGGTACAGGAGGAGATCACAGAATCCCAGAATGGTTTGGGTTGGGACCTTAAAGCCCATCCCACCCCTGCCATGGCAGGGACACCTCCCACTGTCCCAGGCTGCTCCCAGCCCTGTCCAGCCCGGCCTTGGGCACTGCCCGGGATCCAGGGGCAGCCACAGCTGCTCTGGGCACCCTGTGCCAGGGCCTGCCCACCCTCCCAGGGAACAATTCCTGCCCAGAATCCCATCCAGCCCTGCCCTCTAGCACTGGGAGCCATTCCCTGTGTCCCGTCCCTCCAGCCCTTGTCCCCAGGCCCTCTCCAGCTCTCCCTGTGAGGGAGGGCTCTGCTGGCCCTGCCCAGCACTGGGGACTCACCAGTGACCCCAGCAAAGCCCAGTGTGTGCCCCTTCCTCTCCCACACGACTCCATCCATTCCCTCCCTTCTTCCTTAACCACAGAACAGATCCATGCCCATTCCACATCTCACTACTGGACTCAAAATCCATCTCCTTCTTCCTCCCAGCTCCACAGGCTGTCAGGACAGAGCTTCTTCTCCACAATTCCCTCCTCAGTGCCATCGTGGCACAAACTGGCCTGGCAGGAGAATTTACCGGTCTAATCCTCCCTCCTTCCCTAAATCCAGATTAGCTCTAAGTTAAACACTCTTGTTCCCTAAATTTCCTCCTTGTCACGATGCCATCAGAAGTTCTTAATCTCACAGAAGAGCCTGAGGACATCCTGATGCCTCCCTGTGAAGACAGAAAGCAGCCCCAATGCCAAGATAAAGCTGAGGTATGAAACTAATCCCCAGCATGGGGATGTGCCTGCAGCAGGGCTGGTGGCTGCAGCTGGAATCAGGTGAGTTCCATCCCCTGCTCTAGAAGGACTCACCTGTGCAGGTTCCCAGCTGCAGAGAAATCAACTCAGCACTCAATAGTCCTGAGCTCATGTACCTGGTGTTCCATGGGGCCCTGACAACCACTGGTACATAAAATCATATATAATCCTTACACAACATGCAGAAGGGTGAAATTGTAGATTTAGGAGATTCAGGCACAGGAGCCCAGGGGTGATGAATCCAATCCAGCCCACGCTGGCCGTGCTGGGGCAGCCTGTGGCCACCAGGGACAGCTCCACAGAGGGGAGAGATGGAGCACCCCAACCCATGACCTCCTCCACAGGTGAGAGGCACCCAGGTGGGCAGGTGCTCCCCTGGGTGCTGCTGGAGAGGTGCTGGTCCCTCCCTGGGTGCTGGTCCCTCCCTGGGTGCTGCTGCAGAGGTCCTGGTCCCTCCCAGATGTGGCTCTGGCCTGGCACAGCCCAAGGCACACCTGGAGCTGGTGGCACCTGAGCTTCCACCTCCTCTCTGGGCTGCCAGGATTAAAGCTGCTCTTACTCAACTGAGAGTAAAAATCTGCCTAAGCTTCAGTGACACTGCAGAGCTGCTGCTCCCAGCCAGAGAGCAGAGCACATTTATGGACAACTGAGCTTCTTTCCACCCCTTGCACCCTGGAGAGACCACGACCCTGGCAAAACCCACGGAGGCACATCCAGCTTGGTTCACCCCTCCTCTGCTCCACACAGCCCCAAGCACTGCAAGGGACCTGACTCCTGTCCAGCTCCCTGTGGCCAGCACAGCCTTGCAGAGATCCCTCCACGGGTCACAGGGACCAGCAGGATCTGCTGGGAGGGCAGGACACGTCCCTCCCTGCACACAAACCCTCCCTGCATCACCTAAAGACAGCTCAAAGCAACTTCTGCAAAACCAGGTTAAATATCAGAGCATGACATCAAGCACTGGCTTCTCTAATTTTGTGTTTTTAAGATCAGATAAAAAAGGAAAGGAAGATTTTCCCCTGAATGTCTCTTTAAAGATTTTCCAACAGCTTACACACAAAGCATTTAGACACTTTAATTTCCACTCCAATATGAATACTCTAACCCCAAATGAAACTTATTAAAAATTAAATTCTTATATTAAGTTTAAGATGCGTCTCTTTTCTCCCCAGGTCCCATTAAACACTCTCCCTACACACAATTTAGAAGACAGAAGAGATCCTAGAGAATATTTACAAAGAGAACAAAACCCCCTGAGGGTTTTTATGTTACTACAACATTAATCTATTTTAATCACACAACAGATTAAAAACAAACAACATTAAATGGTTCTGCAAAGTACAGACCAAAAGCCTATCTTTGTTGCACAAAAAAAAAAATAAAAACTAAAACCCTCAGGAAAAAATTAAAGTGCTTGGAAATAGGGTTATTATGGTGTTCCACAGAGACAGAACACAGCAAAATCAAGACTGGGCCACCAGAGCTATGGGTGGGGAGAAGATCTCAGAATCACAGAGTGGGCTGGGTTGGAAGGGACCTCAGAGCCCACCCAGTGCCACCCCTGCCATGGCAGGGACACCTCCCACTGTCCCAGGCTGCTCCAAGCCCTGCCCAGCCTGGCCTTGGGCACTGCCAGGGATGCAGGGGCAGCCACACTTCTGTAAATAACCCATTCTGTGATCACTTCAGCAGTCACTTCCAGCATTAATCCTGGTCTCTGATGTCCTCACTGTTTCCTCCAAGGCAGCCCCTGCCCTGTTCTCACCCTGTGCCCTTTTCTGTGTATCCCCCTGGCACCCACAGATCCTGACTCAGCTGCTTTTGGGGATGGAGCCCTGGGAGCACAGCCTGTTCCTCAGAGCCTGCCTTGAGCAGCTGCCCTGAACTGCTCTGCTTTCTATCCCAGGCTCTGAGATTTTATTCAGCCTTTAATTATTTACATCTACTTGGACAGTTTTGGTGCAGTGAACTAAAATATCTATGGAGCTGTCCACAGGTCACTCCCCTGAATCATCCCAGTGCATTTAGAGGCTGTGCATGGATAATTCACCTTTCAAGCAGCTCCATCTCGCTGGTGCTAACACAGAACCTCCTCTGCTGCTGGGGCTGGCAGTGGCCTGGAGATCTCACCTGATGCTCAGGGCTGTTTTTTTTCTCATTCTGAATAATCCAGGTAACAGTGCTTCTGTAAGTGAGTTTGTCACCTCCCTGCCCACACCTCCTGATGGAGAACAGCAGCATTCTCTGGGATCTTGCTGCATCCCAGATCAGATCCATGGAGCCAAATCTTTCCAACAGCTACAAGCCAATGTGCTCCACCACAGTTTTATAACCACCTCTGCCCAGAAGGCACTGGATGGGAGCAGTTCTGCTGGAGATTGAAATCATCTAAAGAAACCACAAAGAAAAAAAGAATTGCTCTTGTTCAAAGGCAAGGAGCTGCTAAGATTCCTGAAACAAGTGGAAGCATTTCACAGGGATGCTCTGATAACACAGGGTGCTCCAGGCAGCCCTTTTATCTCAGCACTGCCAACTCAGCTGCCAAAGCAACCAGAACCTTCAAGGGAATGATTTGTGTGGTTGCTCCAGATTCACCAGGAGATGCTGCTCACCCCGAGCACCAGTGGGAGCAGCTGCAGCTGCTTCTGGCAGCATCCCCTGGGTGTGGAGGGGGAAATGCAGGGGGTTCTGCACAGCAGTTGTATTAAAATCCTCCACTGTGTTTATTCAATGGATTTACTTCCAACGTGGTGCAACCCCTGACAGGATTTGATTACTTCATCCCATTCTTTCCTTCATCAATGCTCTTTCTCCCCAAACCAGCTGCTGCAATGGCTAATCCATGTTCACTGGGAAAGACAAAGGGGAGCAATGAGCAATCCCTGCCCCTCGCTGCACTCTGGGCTGTCTCTGGCCAGGCTGGGAGCAGGGAGGGAGCAGTGCAAGCCCTGGGAGGGAGCAGTGCAAGCCCTGGGAGGGAGCAGTGCAAGCCCTGGGAGGGAGCAGTGCAAGCCCTGGGAGGGAGCAGTGCAAGCCCTGGGAGGGAGCACTGCAATCCTGCTGCCCTGCCTGGGATCCAGGGCAGATCCACCTCCCTTCCCTCCTCTCCAGGACCAAGCTCTGACACACGGCCCAAGAAAATACTCCCAGAGCCTGCCAGAGCATGTGCAGCACACAGAGATTTCCATCAGCAGCTGGAAATGTTGTCATGCCAGAGACACGGAGTGTCTGCCATCTGTCACCCCTGGGTGACACCAGTGAGGGATCCCAGCAGTGACCAGGCCTTGGGAGGAGAAACAAACCCATTGTGGGCACAGCAGCAACACAGGCACAGTCCCAGACAGGGGACACATGGACAGGACACAGAGCACGACACAAGGACTCCACTCAAGTGGTGGTAAATATGCAAGGGGTGAATATGCAAGGTGTGAATCTCTGCCTAGGTGAGATCACAGAATCCCAGATTGTTTGGGTTGGAAGGGACCTCAAAGACCTTCTTCTCCCAAGCTGCCATGGCAGGGACACCTTCCACTGTCCCAGGCTGCTCCAAGCCCTGTCCAGCCTGACCTGGGGCACTGCCAGGGATCCAGGGGCAGCCACAGCTGCTCTGGGCACCCTGTGCCAGGGCCTGCCCACCCTCCCAGGGAAGAATTCATTCCTGTATCCAACCTAAACCCATTCTCTGTCCATTTGAAGCCAGTTCCCTTTGTCCTGTCACTTCAGGCCCTGTAAATGAACTCCCTCCCTCTCTCCTGCAGGCTCCTCCAGGCACGGGAAGGTGACACTCAGGAGATCCTTCACTGCTCTTACAGCTCCACAGCTTTGGAGTGTTTTCAGTCTCAAGTATAAAACCCACCACAAGTCAATGCCCCCTCTTAGGTGCCTGCTTTAAAAAACCAAGGATCTATATTCAGTCCTTTCTTTATTTGCATTGCAGTTTTTAGCCTCATGAAAGGGAATGCCTTTCATATAATAGTATTACTTCAAGATCTAAGATAACAACAAAAAAAAGATGATGAGACTTCTGATAAAATCATGAAAGGCAGTAATGCTGCATCTTATTACCACTCCATGGTAATTCAGCTCCTCTTAGTGGTAATGGTCTCTCTAACAGCAGACAAGAGCTGCTGTTGAGCTCTGCTAATGATGCAGGAGATGGAACTGAGAGGAACCTGAAGCAGCAGCTCCTTCCAGAGCCACACACTTGGCAAGGTAACATTATCCCTGCACTTTATAGGTTTTCGCAGTAAAAAATCACTCTTCAAAACCATATGCAATAATATTGTGAACGAACTTTAAGCTGCTTAAGTAACCATCAGCTCACAAAAGGAAGAAATGAAGTAGCTGTGCCATGGTGAATGGATGATGTAAATGTGGCAGTGGCTGAATCTCTGCAGAGTTCTCCATTCACCTGTTTGAAACTGCAGAGGCACCATACCCACACCTGGGTTTGAACCAGCTGCTACAGCCAGGAGACATCAGCTTTAGAAGAAAAATTTAGAAGAAAAATACTTCTAAATACTTAAGGATAATAAATGCTCAGCCCCATGTT
The DNA here is from genome assembly GCA_013400215.1 of Cisticola juncidis. Lineage (NCBI taxonomy): Eukaryota > Metazoa > Chordata > Aves > Passeriformes > Cisticolidae > Cisticola > Cisticola juncidis. The sequence continues at coordinate 96,596 of VXBR01007030.1, read as the reverse complement.
TATCCAAGCTCCTGGCATGCCACCCTTGAGTCACAGAATCACAGAATCACTAAGGTTGGAAAAGATCCCCTAAGATCATTGAGTCCAATCACTAAAAAAATGAAAAATGACTTTCAAAACATCCCCTTTCACACACCACAGTGTGAGGACAGGGTCCACTTCCCATCCTGATCCTTTACCATTCCAAGTGTTCAAGTATCCATCCAAGCTCCAAAGGCTCCCCCAACACCACATGTGAGTGAGAGTGGATTAAACACCGACTCCAAGGAAAAGCCCCCGTTTGCAGCAGCAACACAAGGTGAGATCTCAGCACTCTCACAGTCAAGGGGCTTGGGGCAAAAGTGTGAAGAAAGTTTTTAATCTTTCTATTCCTGGGTATCCATTCCAGAACTCCAGTTTTGGATATCAGGAATGACAACAGAGCAGCTCACTGAAATAAAAGTTATTCATGAAGTTATTTCACCCGAATAAGTGCAATGATTATTGGCTGCAATATCTGATGCACGAGAAACACATCAAAGAAAAACAGAGTAAGAAAAATACACTTTCTCCTCTTGTGCTATCTTCCTGAAATTTAATTTTCAAGGCATTCTTCATGCCAGCCTTTTCCCACACCAGTTTGCAGTCAGGCATCATTAAGCCTGGGAGTTGGTGCTGTGCTACCATGTACAGCCTCCTCTTTGCTAAACAACTCCTGTCCCACACTAAAAAATAAAATTACTCTTACTAAATGGGTTTCACTTTTTTAAAAAACAGAAGAACAAGTTGTCTTCTACACTTTAAATTCCAACACAGCCAACTAAATTAAAACAAAGTACACACTGCCAAATGTTCTTGCTAATAAGACTAAAATCACTCTAGAAACTGGACATCAGTTAATCTTCCAGCTAAGAATATCACATAGAGAAGATGAGGGGATCTTGCCAGTAATCTTAAAATGAAGACTGATGAGGCAAAAAATAACTCACAGCAGCTCATGCTCTGGTAATGTTCTCGTTGGTGGTTTATACACCCAGCATCAAGGGGTGCTCACTGATCCAGGCCACGGCGCTTTTCCAAAACCATCCCCAGGAAGAAACAGCCCAGAAGGGTATTTATATAACACAGTATCACTTTCAGGCTAAAAATGTGCTTTCAGCCACTAAATCCCTTTCTGAAAGAGGTGGCCTCGTGTTTGGGCACAGCCCCTGCTTCTGTTGTGTTGTTGCCATAACAGAGGAGTGGAGCTCTGAGCACTGCCCTGTCTCCTCTGGCCAGACAGCCCAGGCTGTCACTGCTGCCCTGGGATCAGACTGGCTCCATCCTCATCCTCATCCTCATCCTCATCCTCATCCTCATCCTCATCCTCATCCTCATCCTCATCCTCATCCTCATCCTCATCCTCATCCTCATCCTCATCCTCATCCTCATCCTCATCCTCATCCTCATCCTCATCCTCATCCTCATCCTCATCCTCATCCTCATCCTCATCCTCATCCTCATCCTCATCCTCATCCTCATCCTCATCCTCATCCTNCCATTCCCATTCCCATTCCCATTCCCATTCCCATGCCCATTCCCATCCCCATCCCCACCCCATGCCCATCCCATTCCCATGCCCATTCCCATGCCCATTCCCATTCCCATTCCCATTCCCATTCCCATTCCCATTCCCATGCCCATCCCAAGCCCATTCCCATTCCCATTCCCATCCCCATGGCCACCCCATGCCCACCCCATGCCCACCCCATGCCCGGTGGCTCCCAGGGCACACGGGCACTGCAGCCATTGGGAGCTGTGCCTGGGGAATGGGCTGGAGCAGGGGAAGGATTGGGCTGCTCTGGGATCCCCACACTGCTGCAGGGTCTGGGAGAATCCCTCCCACAGCTCCTGGGACAGCTCAGCCCCTGGGGGACCCAGCAGAGGGAAATGGGGAACATCAGGAACGTGGACCTGCGCTGAGCCTCTGCAGTGCCTTCCCAAAGAAGGATTTGGGTCCTCTGGGCCTGCTGGGCAGCCCAGGGATGAATCCCAGGACAAAACCACAGCAAAACCACAGCAAAACCACAAAAACACCTGGAGATTTCCACAGTGGGGCTCCTGTCCCAGAGCAGATACTGATCACTGACCTGGGCTGCTGTCAAGCTCATTAAATTAAACATCCTGACAAACCTCACCAATATGACCAGAACTGAAATGATTTTCAGATCTTGTTTTGGGAGTGGAGGGGAGTTATCAGTCAAGCCCAAATGTGAACAGGAACAAGACAAGAGTTAAAAAGCAGAGGAATTCCAACATTGCCTCTCATCTGCTTCTTGGAAATTAATTTCTTAGATAACTAAAAGGCAGATAAATAATAGAAAAGGATCTGCAGTAAGTAGATAGTTTGTTTTCAGGGATGTAAGTGGCAAATGCTGAATTTCTTTTTCATCTTGCCTTCAGTTGCAGCAAACTGTCACTCTTACACGGGCAGCAGGGGGAAAACATACTTATTATTAGAAAACAATCACTGCCAGATCTGATAACAATCTGACATTAACAACTGTGGGGATTCTGCTGCCAAGAATGTCTTGTGTTATTTAGAAAACAGAAAAGAAAAAAATCCTGAGGGGGGAAAGCACACAAACAAATAATTGTTTTACATGCTATTAACAAACCCCTACAGCTCATGCCTCCCTCAGAAAATGCTTATGGTCCTGCTATCACCTTCCAGACCAAGTTACCAAATGACATTTAACATTCCTGAGGTTGGAAAAACCAATCCCAGCTGTCCCAGGATCTGCCACAAACACGGGGGTGCTGTTTGCGTCCAGCCATTCTGCAGTGGGACGTGACCTCCTCTTTGTGGTGCCTCCTGCTCTGGATCCCAAGGCTGCAAGGATTTACTCCCTCCTTTATTTCTCCAGTCCTAATCCCTGTTTGCAACAAAGGCAGCACCACTCACAGAGCCAGGCACATCCCAGAGGTCAAGATCAGCTTTTGGGTGACTCGAGTTGGGCACAAAACTCTCCACTCCCGACTTCCAGCTTCACCCAGTGTGGGATCTGTCAACTGCTGACCCCATCCAAACCCAGCTAAAGCCTCTGGACAGCAAATATTTTGTTTTTTCATTCTGAGGATGCACCTAAATGGACTCAGATGTGCACAGGCAGCAACAGCATTTAGTGAGTGGTAAAACACCAGAGGGGTTTTGAGGGTTTTACAGCCTTCACCAAAGGCTGCAGGACAGTTTGACTTCTCCTTGACAGGTTAGGAAGTCACCTAAAAAAAAAATCAGACCTAATCACAGCATTGAAAGGGCCAGAAATCCATGGGCATATGCATTTAAATAGGCGAAGTAACAATCTAGATGGTTCAAATAAAGGAAGATAATCTTTCATTTTCGTTTTTCCATGTGGGGTGAAGGATTCACCCACAGCAGGGACTGCAGCTGCTGAAGTTCCTGTGTTCACTGAAGTCACTGAGTTCACTGAAGTTCCTGTGTCCACTGCTCACCTTGAATTCACAGCTGAATCCTTCTCAGCTGTTGGGTTTCCTACACCTGTAGTTGATGCTACAGTGTGTACTGTAGCTTCTTACTGACTTTGTATCTATCTGTTCTTAGACTTTACAGCAAAAGGCTTTTTCAGACAAGTTCAGGATCTGTGTGTGCAGACAAAGTGGGGATTTGAGTGGGCTGTGTGGAATGATTTTTCATAAAACACCCTCCCACCTGAAAATGAAGTTTTGTTTTTTCACTTGTATTATCTGGAGTTCAAAATAAACCTTTGCATCCTGCACCATTCTGCATTCTGCATTTCCCACCTGAAAATGAAGTTTTGTTTCTTCACTGGTATTATCTGGAGTTCAGAATAAACCTTTGCATCCTGTACCATTCTGCATTTCTGTCCTCAGCCCCTTGTAAGGACCTCCAGCAAGTCAAACCCCCAGGCTCACAGAAGCCACTCCAGCACTGAAAATGAGATAAAAGCTGCAGCCAGGTCTTGAGCACATCACAGAAATCTCTCTGTCTTTAAAGGCCCAAGGACCCTCTGCATTCTCAGGGCCATTCCCGAACACAGGCAGCACCCAGGACCTGTGTGACAGACACAGGGCACGTCCTGGATCACCCCACATTTACACAGCCCTGGATTCAAACCAGGACAGTGCCCAGGGCTGGCTGGGGCACTCACAAACCACGGGGAGCCTCCAGCAGTGACAGTGCCTGAGCAGGGCTGTACCAGGGGCACAGAACCATGGAATCCTGGAATGGTTTGGGCTGGAAGGGCCCCCAAAGATCCTCTCATCCCACACCTCTGCCACATACTGAGCTCCAGCCCCTTCACCAAACACCAAACTTCTGGAGGACAGACAGCCCAACCTCGCTGCTCCCTGCCCCTCCATGGCTTGGGAAAGGCCTTGGCAAGGCCAGCCCCACACATAGGAGACTCCCTGGGGGGACTTTCCTCCTGCCCCCTGCTCTTCACTGCCCTTGTTTTGCTCTGGTTGCTCGGTTTGGGTTTTTCCCTGGAGTGGTGGAACACAGAGCTCCTGGAGTGTGTAACCCTGGTGTAACACTTGTGGAGTGTGTAACCCTGGTGTAACCCTTGTGGAGTGTGTAACCCTGGTGTAACCCTTGTGGAGTGTGTAACCCTGGTGTAACCCTTGTGGAGTGTGTAACCCTGGTGTAACCCTTGTGGAGTGTGTAACCCTGGTGTAACCCTTGTGGAGTGTGTAACCCTGGTGTAACCCTTGTGGAGTGTGCAGCCCTGGAGCTGCTCCTGCCCCAGCCCTGGAGCTGCTCCTGCCCCAGCCCCGGATCTGCTCCTGCCCCAGCCCTGAAGCTGCTCCTGCCCCAGCCCTGGAGCTGCTCCTGTCCCGTCCCAGCCCTGGAGCTCTGCTCCTCTGCTCCTCTCCAGTTAAAGCCTCTGGAGGGTGGCCTGGGATTTGACTCCTCCCTGATGTGAGTGCAGATCACTTGCCAAGTTTAGTTTCATTTTAACAGTGCCTACAAGGGAAGGGTCACTCAAAGACTCCATCCTCTCCTTCCTTGTCTCAGAAGATTATAATTTGTCCATTGCAATTCACATCAGGATGCAATTTGGCAGGTAAGTTAGAAGTCTGGAGGCAATTATTTTTCTTTCTTTGGAGAAATGGGTTATATTCATTCAGTTATTTCTCAGTTATTTATTTTAGATGGAGCACAGGGAGGGGGGAAAAGGGAAAGGAAAACAAGATGGGTTTAGATTTTATGATAGGATCGACACTTGATGTTTTGACATCTTAGCAGGGTTGATTATACTGATATATGCAATCCATGCACCTAATTCCACCCGAGAGGAAAGGGCTGTAACAGGAGCGTCTCAGCTCTCACAGCCAGGCATTCATGTGCCAATGAAAACAACCATTATGGCAAATCCTCAGGACTCACCCCCACAGAACAGTCCCAGTTATTATTAGCCAGTGTAAATCACCTCATTTGTAACAGATGAAATTTCTTCCTTTGAATCCGATGAGTGATGTGCTGCTCTCGGCTTACCAGGAAACTCCTTCCTTACACCAGTGACTTTCCTCAGAAACACAGCCAAAAACTACACTGAAATCACACTCAGGTTTTACAGCAGCACACGTGACAGGCCCTTCCTGCCCAGAGCTGGCCCTGCTCTGACCTCTCTTGCCAAGCACAGCCCTGATGTTCTCTCCATCATCCAGCCCTGCCAGGGCCTGTCTGTTCTCTGGACACCACAAATTAAAGGGTTAATGCCCAGATCTAAGGAAGAACCTGGACAAAACAGAAAGGATTAAATATTGATGAGTGGCTTTTCCCCCCACAGCCTCTCTGTACAGCTTTGGTGGACTCTTTGGAGGTCAAGACAGTTTTCCAGCTGGATTTTTCCAGATCCTGCTATATTACTTATATTTTCACTATTTTCACTATTATCTCTCTATCCTATATGGTTTCCACATGGCTCAAAGAGTAACTACCTTCTCTCTTCTCACTTGTGCCCACCAGATGGATTTGGAAAAGAATTTCACTGAGCCCAGGTCTGTCAGCAGGTCCCAGGGTGGGCTCAGCCCTGTGTCACCCTTTTATAACATCCCAGAATGATTTGGGGTTGGAAGGGACCTTAAATATCATCAATTCCCATCCTCTGCCATGGCAGGGACACCTTCCACTGTCCCAGGCTGCTCCAGTGTCCAACCTGACCAGGGATCCAGGGCCTGCCCACCCTCCCAGGGAACAATTCCTTCCCAGTTTTAATCTCACTCTACTCTCAGCTACCTTCCTATCAGTCCCTGAACCCACTCCCAAACTCATTTCCATTTCAAAAAGCAAATTATTAGAGAAGAGTGGTTCCAGAACTCCCATTTATTGGAGCAAGTGATTACTTATTTCAGCAGTTAAAAAGAAGATGCAGTAAGTTTTATTTTGGCCAATTAAAGAAGTTCTGTGTGAGCTCCCTGTCACCCCCAATTCCAATTCCACGTGAGCACAGCAATGTGCAAATCTGTTTGAAACAGTTCAAGGAGCCTAGAATAAACTCACCAGATCAGATCTTTACTTGAAAACTGAATTTTAGCAAACTGCAGCTTTTCTGACAAATCTTTTCAGGCCTGTGCCCTGTAGAACAGCCAGTGAGGTTCCTCTGCCATTCCAGTGGAGCCCAAGCTCTACCAGAGACTGAAGATTTAACTCACAGTGCAATCTCACCTCCAGCTTCTGGGGCCCACTTCCCTTATCAATTAACCTGTCAGCCAACAGTCGCCTCTAATTAATTTAATCCTTTTTTAATGAAAAGAATTTGCCCTGAGCACAGTCTGGCAGCTCCAGAACCTCTCTCCAATTGGGACATGTAACAGCAAACCCCATGAAATACCTGCAGGGAATCCAACACCTCTCACTCCCCCTGGCTTTGCAGACATCTCATGTTATTTTTCCATGTCTCTACCCTGCTGCCACAAGAGGCTCTTTCCTACAAACCCTGCCCTGATGCACCTCTGTCCCAGCTGCCTGCAGAAGCTGTTTGTGCATCCATCATCCCAGAGCAGAGAGGCTCCCACACAAAATCCCAACACCAGAGGCCTCTAAAAACAGCTTTTTTGGGGAATACTCAGGGTGTGAGATGGAGATTTCTCAAAATGCACAGGAGTGTCACCCTGGCTCCAGGATTTTAGATTATTTCTTCTAAAATTATGCAGGGATAGACTTTGTGGATTCTGTGGACACTGAGGCTTCACAGACACAAACACAGCACTCCCATCCTCTGGAAAAACCACGGTGTGGAAAGGACTCCCACATCCCTGTGCTGTGCACTCCCAGGTGGGAGGGGATGGGCACAGGGAGCTTTCCCTGCTGTACTGCATTACAAAACCAGGGATAATCCCTGTGCTAATGATCCCCCTGCTCCCCTGGACTTCAAAGGGCCCGGGATTACAGCTGTAATCTTCTGCAAGTGTTAGCAAACAAAATTACAAGTTTTAACTCTACAGGTTCCAACAAATTCCCCTTGCCCTCTGTGCAGCAACAGACTTAAAAATAGATGTAATGAGCAGCTCTGGATCTGCATAAATCCCCTCTGGAGTTCATTAATGATTTCATTTCTGGCAAGACACCATGTCAAACGAGGGAGCATTATTAAAAACATACATAGATATGTGTACCTGAAAGTGCATTCCTGCAGATGCTCAGGGAGAAAAGGAGGCTGTGTAATTTTGGTTTATTTTAAAGAACATGATTGTAACAGTGTGTAACTCTAAAGCCTTTTGTTCTCAGAACTAATTGCAGCTCTCCAAGGGACGCCTGAATCTGCAATTATTTTTATATTTGAGAAAATGGGATTTGAAGGTTTACCAAGGAATCATGGAGTGGTTGGGGTTGGAAGGGACCTCAAAGCCCATCCAGTGCCACCCCTGCCAGGGCAGGGACACCTCCCACTGTCCCAGGCTGCTCCAAGCCCTGTCCAGCCTGGCCTTGGGCACTGCCAGGGATGCAGGGGCAGCTGTGGCTGTGCCAGGGCATCCCCCTGCTCCCAGGGAACAATTCCTGCCCAATCTCCCATCCATCCCTGCCCTCTGGCAGTGGAAGCCATTCCCTGTGCCCTGTCACTCCAAGCTCTGTCCCCAGTCCCTCTCCAGCTCTCCTGGAGCCCCCTCAGGCACTGGAAGGCCACAGTGAGGTCATTGCAGAGCTCCCTCTTCACCAACAGCCCCAACTCTCAGCCCTTCCTCACAGCAGGGCAGCTCCAGCCCCTGGAGCATCTCCATGGCCTCCTCTGGACTCATCCCAGCCTTTCAAGTCCTGTACTCACACACAAGCAGTTCCCATCCTGCTGCTGTTTGCTCCATATCTGCACAATAAATGTGAATTATTGCTCTGTGCAGCTCCCACTCCACACCAGCTCCTGGTGCATGAAATCCCAGGAATGTGCCTGCTGTCAGGGCAGGGTTCAGCACGTCCATCAGTAACCACCCTCAGGACATTGGCTCCTGGCTGATGTGGTGTTGTTGCAAGAAGTCTCAAACACACCGTGTCACAAAGTATGTGCTGCCTCCACCTCCCCTTTACTCCTCAGGGGAAAAGGGAAATAGAGTAGAAGCAATTCCTTTCTTTCTTTAAAAGAAAAACAGTCTAACCTGCCTCAGATGTAGGGAAATCATTTACCTGCTGCCTGTCAGAGCAAGTTCTCTGTGTGCTTTTTCCATGTGAAAACCACAGCCCAGCAGAATGGATTCACTCCATCTACAAAGGGCAAAGTTTAAGTTGCAGAGAGAAAATGAAAGCCCAGTGATAAACTCTGGGTTTTAAGCAGTGCTTAAGTTCCATGCTTAGCCAAAGGAAAGCAAATAAAACTGAAATATTCAAATGGAGACTGCTCAAGTCTGTTTATCATTTCCTGAAGAATCAGCTCAAAGACAGAATCCTATTCCCTGCCTCCTGTTTGCATTTGGAAATTACTTTATCCATAATATGTTTACCAAAATAAGCAACATGAACACAGAAATTCTGAAAGCAAAGCTTTTACCCACAAACTGGGCTCATCCCTGAGCTTTGAAGTTTCCATAGCTGCCCTGGATTTTTGGCCACTCCTCGTTCTGACTGCCAGCAGCAGAAGAATCATAAAACATTGCAGGAAAATGCTGGAGATTCTTTGCCAAAACAAGTAACATCTCCCCTGGAGCATCTTTCTGAGTCACTTCCAGTAACATCACTGCTGCCTGCCCCTCTCTTCCCCATGCTCTGCTTACCAGCACTGCCTGCCTGAGCACAGCAAACACACACTGGAACAGGAACAGGAACAGGAACATCCTCATTCCCCACCTGGGCACACACTGGGACTGACCTGGCTGAAAATCCCAACCTGCTACTCACTCACAAGCACAAAAAAGGAGTTTAAAACTGCTTAAAAAGGAGCAATTCCAGGAAATGTCAGGTTTCAGAGTCTCTCACACTCTTGTGAGATTGGTCATTTTATTTTATCCACTGTGTCACACAGGATTAGCAGTATCAGCTACTCAGAGAACCCCAAAAGGTTTGGGTTGGAAGGGACCTTAAATCTCATCCAGTGCCCCCCCTGCCATGGCAGGGACACCTCCCACTGTCCCAGGCTGCTCCAAATCTCAGTGCCAACCTGGCCTTGGGCACTGCCAGGGATCCAGGGGCAGCCACAGCTGGGCCTGCCAACCCTCACTGGGAGAACCTTCCCAAAATCCACCTTCCCCTGCCCTCTTCAGTTCAAAGCCATTCCCTGTGTCCTGCCAGCCCCAGCTGTGCAGCCCAGGGTTCCAGGGTATTTTCCTGGACACCCTGGGGGATTTGAGCTGTGCCAGGAGGGTGAGCAGAGCAGGGCTGGGGCTGTGCTGCTGTGGGGAAGGGTGTGGGACTGTCCCCTGTGCTGGCACAGCCCAGTGACCCCAAGGGCTGCAGGACAGGGACTGCCCAAAGGGACTGCTGGGGACACCGCTGCCCTCCAGGACACACTAACACACCCCAAACACAAGAGGTTTCCTTGCTTTGTGTAAACTGCCAGAGCAACCAAAACCATCATAACAGACAAGTTACTGGCTAATCTAATTTATACTTATGCAAAGCTTTAATTTTTAATTTAAATTAATTAGAATATCAGACTAAAAGGTGAAGATCAATCCCTTCCTGTCAAATCCACAGACCCCCAAGGATGACAGTGTGTGAGTGCTGCTGGTTTTTAATTATTACTTCTTCAAATGCCTTTGTTAAGCTTTTGTTTCAAGCTGCCAGCCCTCTACCTGCAGGAAAATGGCAAAGACCTGCCCTGTGCTGATGAGGAGATGCCACACACCCCCCCAGCTGTCCCTGAAGGGTGGTGGCTGTCACCACCAGGGCTGGGGCAGCTCGCTGTGCTCAGGGTTTGCTTCTCCCAATTATCTGTTTGTCACTGCATATTGAGCAGGTATTGTCAAGTTATTTTTGGCCCCAATAGAGTGGCAAAACATAATGAGGCCTTAGGGTGAACAGCCACCTTGGCAGCAAGGCACTGAGCTGATGTGCTGCTGAAAGGCTGCAGAGCAATTAGGTTATTTGAGTAAGAGATGCTGGACAGGGCATGTGAAGACAGAGAAAACAAGCTTAAGTATTAAAACACCAACCCCCTCCTTCAAGTTGTCAGCTATTTAAGCAAGATGTTAATTTACTTCAGGCTGGATTGTCAACAAACTGAATTTTTTTATGAATTCAAAAGATGCACAGACTTGTCCCACATGCACACATTGCCCAGCCCTTTGCAGACAAGTGGAACAGCCTGCCAGATGATTGTTATCACCATTGAATTAATTGTGTTACAGTGATTCCCACCGGGCCTGGCGTGCACAGGGTGAGGGGCACTGCAAACAGGCCAGGGGTGCTCTGAGGAGGGGGAACTTCAGAGTCAGCATCAGTGAGAGCAGATCCAGAAGCAGAAAACAGCTCAGTCGAGGCCCCTCAAACCCCAGGGAGCTCACAGGGTGCCAAGGCAGGGAGAGCTGAGCAGCACCAGGGGAGGGCCAGGTCCTGTCTGCTGCCCTCTGGGTGTCCATGAACTGCTCAGGGCAGGGTGCCACGGGCACAGAGCCACAAACACCCCTGGCACTGCCCCGGGCTCTGCAGAGGGCACCACGGGCACCACCCGTGGGAAGGGCTCTGACCTGTCCCACTGACCAAACTGGGCTTTATCCACCCAAACTCAACCTCACAGCCTGTCCAAACTGGGCTTTATCCACCCAAACTCAACCTCACAGCCTGTCCAAACTGGGCTTTATCCACCCAAACTCAACCTCACAGCCTGTCCAAACTGGGCTTTATCCACCCAAACTCAACCTCACAGCCTGCCTGCATCCCAGGAACTGCAGACTGCATCTGAGGGCACCACTGGGCCATGATCTTCTAAAGAATCACAGAATGGGCTGGGTTGGAAAAACCTCAAAGCTCATCCCATTCCAACCCCCCTTCCTTGGGACACCTTCCCCACTAGACCAGCTTGCCCCAAGCCCCACCCAGCCAGGCCTTGGACACTTCCAGAGGGTCACCTTAAGAAGATATTTATTTTTGTAAAATATTTATGCAGATACACCTGCCTCTAGAAGATGAACACCTTGCAAATACAATTTCATAGGTCACTCATTTAGGCATACCTAGAGAAACCATTGGGGCAATACAAGAGCAGGTACAACAGCCAACATCTAGGAAGGAACACTGACCCCCAGCACTGAAAATAGCTGTTAGACAAGAAAAAACACCTCTGCAACACAGAAACAAGACTTTTCTAATTCAATCCACAGAGCCAGTTGGTTTGGCTTTGCCCTTTGAAGGGGTCAGGGATGAGGCTCTGTACCCCAAGGTTGTGATTTCCCTTGGAGCCTGGGCTGGGCAGTCCCAGGAGCTGTTTGCCCACGGCTGTGGCTGAGGGCTGGCTGCAGTGACAGCACCTCTGGCTGCAGGGACTGCACCTCTGGCTGCAGGGACTGCACCTCTGGCTGCAGGGACTGCACCTCTGCCTGCAGGGACTGCACCTCTGCCTGCAGTGACAGCACCTCTGCCTGCAGTGACAGCACCTCTGCCTGCAGTGACAGCACCTCTGCCTGCAGGGACTGCACCTCGGGCTGCAGGGACTGCACCTCGGGCTGCAGGGACTGCACCTCGGGCTGCAGGGACTGCACCTCTGCCTGCAGGGACTGCACCTCTGCCTGCAGGGACTGCACCTCTGGCTGCAGGCAGGGATGTGCAGCTGCTCTGCAGCTGGACATGAGGAGTTTGATCATAACAGACCCAACTGGGCTGACCTGGCCTGTTCCAGGAGTCCCATGAGGAACAAAGAGCTCAGCCAATCCCCCCTAAGCCCTGGATGCAGACACAGCACTGAGTGCTGGGTGCTGCAGAGATTCCCCACCAGGCTTCCCAGGGAAACTCAAACTCACTATACAGAGGAGCCTGGAACAATCCAACCAGGCTGGTGCTCAGAACTTGAGAGGTTTCTGTGCCCTGTGTCTGTCTCCAGCCCACAGCCCTCACCTACAGCTGCACAGGAACATCCCCAGAGCAGTGAGAGCTCACCCCTCTGACCACCACAGCCCCTTGCTGGTTTATTCTGGGGGCTGCTCACCCCATCTGCAGCCAGACTGCTCAAGTATGAGCTGGGTTACAATGAGCTGATTGCTCAAGAACCAGTCTGGAACACGACTCTGGCTGGAGCAGCTGTAAATGTGTCTGATGCAGCCCTGGGATCCCTCCTGGCGTGGGGAGAGGCTGAACCTGGTGTTCCAGGATTGCTGGGATGGCTCCCATGCTCTCATCCCTGAATTCAGAGAACCTGGCACGACCCTTCCATGCTGCTCCTTCCAAACCCTGACTGCTTTCCATCTTTCCACCCACATGGTGAATCTTTCCCAAATCCCAAAGGCTCTGGAGGCTGTTTATTCACACAGCAACAGTCCTCACCTTCAAATCAACACCCACTTGACAGTCAGAAACACAAGGCTGAACTTCTGGCAATGAACAAAGACCAGAATGAAGACCAAGATATTCCTCTGCCTGTCCTGATGAAGAGATGAGGTGAGCCCAGGAGTTCACCCCATTTCTTCCACAACAGAGATATGTAAGGCCTGTTTAGGCCTCAGGAAGATCATCAGGAGAACCTGAAGAACAGTACCTAAAGAAGCCCTCCTAGATGCAGTCAGATGGAAGAAGAAACATTCCAGCTGTTCTCTCCCAGGGAATGGCAGAAACTCAGGATCAGCCGTTCCATCTATCACAGCCTGAAGTGTCTCCCTGCCTCCCTAACCTGAGGATCAACTCCCTTGGGAGAGCAATTCCCTAATGCCAGCAGTCTCTGTGCTGCCCCAGGCTGGCATTTGTAGCTCCAAACTGACCCACCCTGAGGCTGAGCTCCAGAGCAGGCACCCTGCTCCTGGTACAGCTTCCACCCAGCCCCAGGGGCAGCAGGCACTGAAAAACTGCCAAAGTCAGACTTTAGTAATCATTCATCTCAGCAACACAGCAAGGAGAACAGAAAAACCCCAGCAGTTATCACAGGACAGAACAAACTGGTGCTGAGGCAGCTCCCACACCTGCTGAAAGCTCCAGGCACACAAGCCCAGCAGTGAACCCAGCCAGCAGCAGCAAAAGCAGGGCCTTGCTCATGTGCTTTTGATTTTTAAACGCTGCTTCTCTTAATAAATGAAGTTTCAGTGCTTATGGGACCAACAACCTAGTAAATGAACTGAGTATTTATTTGTGGCTTTATTACTTGGCAGACCCATTTCCATGGAGTCATTTTTCCTCAGGACCCAGCCTGCTCTGAGCAGCTGTTTTCTATTACCAGCCACTCACATTCCTTTGCCTCTAATTTCCAAAAGTGCCCACTAACTTGAAGGATTTGGGAACTGCAGCAAATGGCTGGGGGAGCTCAGCAGCACTTCCACCTCTTCCCAGGTTCTTCCCCATCTCCCTCAGCAAGGACTGAGCTGGCCCAGGTGGCCCCAGTTCCCCAGACCCCCCAATGTTTGTGAAAGCCCAAACTCAGAGCACCAGGAGACCCAGGAGAGGCTCCCACAGGGGCTGGGGAAGGTGCTTTGGCCCATGCTGTGCATGACTTTGGAATCACTGCAGGTTTGGGGAGGTTTGGGGAGGTCCTCTGACTGTGAACAGCAGATTGGTGTAAATCAGTGGCTCTGGAGGGCTCAGGGCAGGCTGTGAGTGTGCCCTGAGCCAGGGTTTGAAGTGCCAGGGGAAATCCTGCTGCACTAACACAGACTCCAGCTCTGGTGGGGTTTGGGTCTTGTGCTGCTGGACTTGTGAAATCTCTCCTGGTCCCACTCTAAACAGCCTTAGCAAGTAGAGGTCTTCAGCTCCAAAAAAAAAGAAGTTTTCTTGGAAACAAAATTCTTATCTTAGAAATTCTTCCCTGTGAGGGTGGGCAGGCCCTGGCACAGGGTGCCCAGAGCAGTTGTGGCTGCCCCTGCATCCCTGGCAGTGCCCAAGGCCAGGCTGGGCAGGGCTGGGAGCAGCCTGGGACAGGGGGAGGTGTCCCTGCCATGGCAGGGGTTGGGAATGGGATGAGTTTTGAGGGCCCTTCCAACCCAAACCTCCTGGGATTCTGCAGTTCTGTGATAATTCACAGAAGGAGCCCCCTCCCAGCTCCCAGCACACGAAAGTCAAGGCCATTCACTGCTCTAAAGGGCACTTCACTCAGTTTATCTGCTCCTTTGTTTGCCACTTTCTAGGTACACATTGATTTGGCTTTTTAAACCACTTGAACACTGTGCAAGGCCCTTTCAGACACTTGAGGCCTCTCTCAGCCAGTCCCATCCAGCCTGGCAAGCAGAATCTGTCACACTGAGGGACTGAAGGCACTGCAAACACCAGCACAGGCTGGTGGCACCTGAAGCTGTGTCCTCACACTGGGCTGCTCCTCCAGCACCTCCAGCACCTCCAGCACCTCCAGCCCTGGCTCTGCCTCCTCCCACCCCATCTTTCACTTGAGCAACTCAGCTGCAAAATTACCCTACTTTTTAAAAAAAAAATTTGGCTGTGTTTGGGTTTCTGGTGAGAACTCACTCAGCTCACACCACCCAACTTTGGTGCCCAAAGCCAGGGCAGCAGCCAGGTGGGGAAGAGAATGGGACCTGCTGGGACAGGGACAGCAAAAAGGGCTTGAGTCCTCCTCATTCACTAACATCCAGCAGGGATAACAAAAAAAGGAAATCTCAGTGATCCTGAGTGGCTGAGAGGCCCTAGGGTGCCCCAGGATTTATTTCTGTGGCTCTGATCCAGCAGAGCACTCCAGTAAATGCTGGGTGTTAACAAGGGCTGGAAGGCAGTGGAGCACAACATTGAGCTGAAGCCTAAACAAGGATAAATCAGGTTTACTCTGCCCCCTGAGCCCAGAAATGCCCCCTCACAACCCCCTCCATCTCCTGAGACCCACAGCATCCCTTCATCACCAGGCCCCGCCTTTCCTTTGCATACTCTGGGCCCTGAGAAAGCTAAAAATTCAGATTAAAGTTTCATCCCTCAAAAAGTCTTCTTTGCCACCAGAAGGAACGAGGCAGCTCTCACTGGGAAGCTTAATTTCAGTTTTTCTGCCTACTCAGACAAATATTATTGCACTCAGGTCATACACTGAAGAGTTCCTTTACATGTTCAGACTGTGTTTTTCTAGGAAAAAAAAAAAAAGCTGAGATTTTGGAAAGCAACAGTGAGACCTGGCTGTGGTTCTCCACTCCTATTCCCACACTTTGGAAACAACAACTAATTCATAGAACTTCATGGCTTTTGTGGGCAGTCTGCATGATAAAATAACATCTGACTTTGTGGGATCGTTTTGTGTGGAGAAATTTAAAATACATCAGGGTGGTGATTAATCATGGACAGTTTGGGTTGGAAGGGAGATAAATCTCATCTCATTCCAGCCCATGCTGTGGACAGGGACACTTCCACCAGACCTCGCTGCTCCAAACCCTGTCCAACCTTTTGAAGGCAAGAGGCATCCTTGTTTGGGGACAGCTGAGAACTGGAAGGAAAAAAAAGCCTTTTTGCTTTGGTTTTAAGCACCTCTTAAGACTTTATTAAAAAATACCCTCCACCACCAAAAAAAAAAAGGAAAAACCCCACAATTCCTGTAGACACCCCTGCAAAACTCCTACTGACATGCAGAGTGTCAAGACTGTAGGACGTGGGATATTTTGGGGAGCTTTTTCTTTTTCAGATTTCAGTAGCTGTCTAACAGCCAGGCTGTGAGCAGGCATTGGATCCTGTGGGAGAAGGGCTCAGAGGTGGCCTGGAGGGTTGGTGGCCCAGGGGGGTGTTTGGGAAGCCTGGCAATGCCTGCACCCCACACCCTGAGCAGACCCTGCACAGCTCCCCTGACTCCAAACCACCCTACAGGAGAGGCTGGTGCAGGTGGGATGGTGGCTGGGAATCAACCACTTCTCCTTAGGTAAAGTAAGTAAAATTAAAGGTAAATTTAATTTATGACCATTCCTTCTCTATTTTTAAATTTTTTTTAATTTTTTTTTTAATTTTAATTTAATTTTGAACCACGCAGGGCACACAATCCCCACAACACCCCAGGGTGCTGCTGGAGGCACTGCTGCTCCCCTCCAGGGCTGGGGTGACAGTGGCACATCCTGGGAATGCCCTGTGCCAGCTGTGCCCTGGGGGTGCCCTGTGCCCCCCACAACCCAGGCTGTGGAACCAGAGCCCATCCAGAACCAGCACTGAATGACAAATCCAGTGAAGGATCTCCCCTTCTCCAGCCCTACCCACAGCCCCAGACCCTCTGTGGGGTGTCCTTGGCCTGACTCCTGGGTTAAACCCGGGTCAAACCCAGTGCCAGGCTCAGCCTCCTGGCAGGAGTGGCTCTGCTCAGGTGACACTGATGGGAACGTGGCCTCTGCTGTGACATTGCTGTGCTTTTCCAGTGGAAATGAAATGCACTTGATAAGATAACAAATGCCTGGCAAAGCTCAGTGAAGCTATGAAAGGGAGAGAGCAGGAGGGGGAAAAAAATCTTGTATAAGCAGCAAAACAATACAGCTTTATCTAATCTCAGCAACTTATTGCTGCTTGTCTGCCTGTGTGTGTTTTACTGACAAAATAAAATAAATTGAATCAGCTCACACATGATAACATGCTCTTTCCTACCTCATACTAATTGCTTGGCTAATTGATGTTTGTTGAACTTTCTCCATTTCATTGAGTGATTAGGTACAAAGCTAACAGTTGACATCTGTAGGCGCTTAACTGGCGTCTGTAATTACTGTTAATGTTAAATAATTGTTAGTTAATTGGAGTGGTAACTGACTGAATGGAATCCAGATTGTGAAGCAAAAAGAGACCTAGTTAAATAAACATACATTTTCAGAGAAAATAACATTTTATTACAAGAGAGACTAACAGCAGGCCAGACAGGGGAGGTCTGCAGGATGCTGCACTCACCAAATCTCACAGCAGCCCCCAGCCTGTTCTCCCCCAGCCACAGGTATGGCAAGGCAGGAGCTCTGTCACCAAAACACTCCTATCCCAAGGATTTTTCCACAATCTTTTGAACCAATTAGCACAATTTTACAGCCCGACACTGATGTATTTTTTTGAGAAAATCAAATATAGGCCTAATCTACAAAACAAATATTCCACCCATATTAGACTCAATTGTGTGAGCAAATATTACCATTTTGCTCCCTAGCCCAGAACAGCTCGACTTTGCAAAAATCACAGCCTTAAATGAACTCCTGGGGGCATGTGATCACCAGCTGACCACAAAGGACACTTGATCCCAGCCCGAAGGGACAGGGATGCCCAGGACAACCCCTCCAGCTTCTCCCTCTGCTGTTCTGGTCAGGAAAAGCCAATGCCTTCAGCTGCTTGTGCCATGTTGGCTGCTTTCTGCTTTTATTTTGAATTACTAACTTAAAAGCTGCCTGTGAAGCCTTGACAGGCTCCTGTTGTTTAAGTTTAACAACTTAAGAATCTGAAATTTTTGTAAGAGGGCACCTCAGACTTTCACCTGCCCCTCTGGGCACATCACATTATCCAGAGACCTTTTCCTGCAGATACAGAACAGCACTGGAATTCCACAGCCCTGGCACCCCACAGCCCTGGCACCCCACAGTTCATCTGGCAGCCACAGTCCAGCCAAAAAACCACCAGCACACAGAAAAGGGCATGGAAAGGAGCAGGACTGGAGGGGGTGGTTTGTGTTTCAGAGGTACAGCCCTAAGGGATGCTGTGAACAAATTCCTAGCTCAGATGAAGCCCCCCTGGCACAGGAATAGCTGCCTCTCTCCTCTGTGCAGCAGAACAAAGCATCATCTCAATACATTTATCAACCTTCTCTGCTTCACTCAGAAATCAAGAGTGAAGTGACCCAGCAGCTCTTCTAATCCAGCTCAGGGGTATCAGAAATCCAAGCTCTCCAAACTTTTGCTTCTTACAGTGCTCAGCCTCTCCCTAATGAGACACTGAACTTCCACATGGAAAATACTGAAAAGGCATTTGAAACCCACAAAACATCAGCAAATCAGTGATTCAAAGCTGCCAGGGAAGCCTCTGCCAGAAAGGCGAGGAGACACCACTGCCAGGGTGTCACTTGTGGGGTCACATCAGAACTGCCACAGACCCAGACATCTGGGATGGTTCAGCAGTGCCCGGGGTTTGCTGGCTTTGGGGCCAATTCCCTGCAGTGCTGGGGCTGCTCCAGAGCTCCCAGAGCAGGGGAAGAGGAGGAATTTCAGTGAGAAGGGACAGCAGGGAGCAGCCACCCCAAAAACTGCAGGCAGGGCTGAGAACACAGCCCAGGAGAGTGAGGATGCTCTGTGGATTCCCCAAGCCTGGAGGGGAGGGGGCAGCCCCAGCAGCCCTCTGGCACTCTGACCCTGTTAACACTGCCCATGTGCTGCCTGCAGGGTGCTGCATCCACTCCCATCCAACCCCAGATGCCCTGGGATGGTTCACTCAGGAGTGAGAGCCTCTCCACAGCCAAGGCTCTCCTGTGAAGGGACCAGCAGGGCAGGAATTGTCAGCTCCAGCTCCCTGCCTGTTACAGAAACAGATGTTGTAGAGGATCCTCAAGAAACGCTTCACCACAGAAGCCAAGGGGAGAAACAACAACATTCCTGTTTTTCCTAGGGCAGGATATTGCTGTAGAACCATGCAAAAAGCCAGGCCTGATCTGACTGGTATTTCAGCCACCAGTGAAGCCTCCTAACCCAGATGCCTTGATCCACCTCCAGCTGAGAATATAAATATTTCCCTGACAGCTGGTGGTGCCACGCAGCAGAAGGATTCATAAACTTTACATGAACATCCTGTAAACAATTTGAACATAAAAAGCTCTAACAGCCCAATTGTGCTTGTGATCAAAGGCAAACTTCAATATACAGCACAAATGAAAACTTCACCACTTTGGGACTCATTTCTCCCTTCAGGAAAAGCTGTTTTCCAAGGGTATGTAGGAGGGAGTTAACATAAATGAACCACACAGTCGTAGTAGGAGCTGCCTGCTCTGCAGCTTCAGATGTGTGTATTTAAATTATTGAGAGATAATGGAATTTAATTACGCTGAGAAGTCATGTTACAAAAATTCACAAACAAACCCTGTACTCTGGATGGGATTAAAGGTGCTGAGGTGGAACTCTCAGAGGGTGTGGGGCAGTCCTGTTCCCTCAGTGACACAGAATAAAGCAGCAATCCCAGCTGGAAGGGCCATCCCACAGGGAGTGAGGGAGGGAGAGCAGGAGCTGCCATGGGGGATGCTCTGCCCCAGCTCATTTATTCAGACACTGACAGCTCCTTTGTCAAACATCACCGAGGGCCCAGAGCCTTGGGTGCTCAGCTCCCAGCACAGCCACCCAGATTCCCAAGGGAATCATCTCCCTGGGCAATTTAAGCATTGCAGGGTGTTCCTGCCAGAGCCAAGGATTGCAGGGCCCTGACTCAGGACCAGGCACTGCTCATTCAGTGGAACAGGAACTCCTGCTCTGGGGACCCAGCTCCATCCCTCCCAAATTCCCAGCCCTGCAGACACCCTGAGGGCTGGGACCTCTGGAGTGGCAGTATGGAGGTGATGGGGGAACCCCACAAACCCTTCCATCACTCAGCTATGACACGACTCCCAGCCCTGAGGGGCCCCAACATCCACCAGCTGCCCCCAAAGCTCACAGGACCCTTCTAGTCCCAGTGATGCCCCTTTCCATTCAGCTCTAAGGGCAGCCAAGTCCTCAAAGGGAGCTCAGACACTTCTCCCCAAGGGGTTTTACCAGCTCCTCTAGAGAGGGTTGGGGGGGATTCCACTCAGCTCTGGATTTTTTAAATTTAAATTTAAATTTAAATTTTTACACATCCACACTAATCTATCACTCCTTGACCCCAAGCACATCTTAAGCCTTGAAGTCCACAACAAAATGACAGAAAGGGGACAAAATGTATACATGAGATGTAAAATGCTCCAGGATTTGTACCTGCTCCATAAATACATTACTGCCATAATTTCTGCTGCTTCAGTTATGAATAACACTAAAAAAATAATAAAAAAAGGCAAGAAAACCCCAAGCAGTGTGTGAGACACGGGTGTCTGTGGGACACCCAAGAGGAGTCCAGCCCTCCCAGCCTGGCAGCTTGGAAGGTTTCACCATGATTTACCCAATGCAAATCTGACCTTTCTTACCCGGGAGTTTTATTGCTTTTGGCAAAAGCGGCCGTGGACAGCACAGTGGGGAAGAGCTGGCTTGGAAGAGAACAGCCTGAGCTGCAGAGAGGGAACTTGAACTGGGGATTTATCAAACTGACAGCCCCCGGGCACTGCAGCTCCCCAGGGCTGCACTCAGAGCAGGAACAGCCCCCCCAGCCCGGCACTGAGCCCAGCACCTGCCTGGCAGCAATTACTGACATTATCTCCAAACAGGGGAGCTTTGCTGAGCTTCTTTTCCTGATATTTTGTACTCTGAATGCTAATCCCTTTGACAAAACTGTCCCCTATGCTTTTTCCCTTCTCCTTCCCCTTAATCTCTTTCTCCCAGTGGAAAAAAAAAAAGAAAAAAGAGGGTAAGGGAAAAAAAAAAAGAAAATACCAGCCAGCCTAGTTTGGCCGCACCTGGATTTGCATTGATTCCTCCCTTGTCATTCATGTTACCAACAGGAATTAGCATATGGCTTTAAGGGGAAACTCAGGAGGAGAAAAGAAAGATGCCATTTTGATGGAAATAAGGGGCAAAGGAATAATCTACCATCAACTAAAAAGCTTATTTGTGTACGGTTTCCCAAGCAAAGCTTCGAAAAGCCCATGTTGATTTTAGGCTACACAAAGAAACCCTAATCCTTTCAAGGGAACTAAATCACCAAAGAAAAGTACCTCGGAAGAAAAGGCTCCCTGTCAAGCATGGGTATTCACATCCAAAGGGATGCCACGAATCAAGCCCCGTAAGTAAACAGCAATAAGAATGTGGGAAATGTGTTTGAGTCAAAAAAAGAAAACCAAAGGAAGAGGAAGAGGGGCCTACTCTTCATCAGTCACCTCCCGGGGAGGAGAGGAGCCCCTCACCCTGGTTACAGGAATGTGGATTCACCCTGGCTTCCCTGCCCTGGCCCAGCCCCAAGAAAGGGCTGCTCGAATGCCAAGGCTTTTTACAGCAAATTAGCAAAATAAAGATGCAGTCACATGTAGTTTGGGGGCCTGGGGTCACTCCAGACACGCAGCTCTTCCCTTCTAAGGGCTGTGCCACCTATTCTCAGCCCCAGAGGGGCCTGGGGAACCTGTAAACACCATTAATCACAAAGGATAAATCAGCTTGCCAAGTGAGATAACCTGGTTAGACCACAGAAATAATCCAGACTGTACTTCCAGAGGATGCTAATACATGAAAAACAGGACTATGGATCCGTAACGCAATTAAATCCAGGTATAATTCAATATGCAGCAGAAGCCTTCAGAAGCAGCAGAGGATCAGCACGGGAATCCCAAAGGTAACAGGGTCACATTCTGTCCCCAGTTAAACCACCATGGCCTCGTGGAATTGAAAGGCACAGAGGGAATGACTCACTGGAGTAACAAACCAAACCCAGGGAGAAGCACACAGGGCAAATACTGAGCAAATCCACACCTGGCCAACAAACACACCTGAACTTCAAACTGAGTGTTCCAAACCTTACCAGATAAAACCCTGGGTTTACAGCTGGAAATTCACCCTTTCCCAGGCACTTCCCATGTGCTGCCAGGGAAAAGCAGGACGCTGGGGTAAAAACCAGACGCGTTTTCAAGGCTTTGAATTATACTTGTTTGTGCAACTCCTGCCTGGGGCTGCTCCCTGCACCCTCCTTGCAAAAACACCAACCAGACTGAAAACAAGAATTACACCCCAAGGATGCCCAAAGCCTGTCTAAGAAGGGCTGCAGGCCCAGCCCTGCACAGCAGCTCACGGGGCTGATTTAGGGCAAGCTTTCCCTTAATGTACTGTTATATCATTAGCCACTCTGTCTTTGGATTGCTGTTTGGAAGAAATTAATGGGATACTGAATATTTAAATGTGGCCCTCTCTATCATTTATTAACTCCACAGAAAGCACACAGCACAGTAAGCCATGGTTTATGACTATTATCCTGTGAATACTAAACGTTGGCTGGTTATTACTGTCAGCAGTGCAAATTGGCTATTCATAATTCCACGTCTATCACGGAGCTGATGAGTAACAATCAAGTTAAAACATTTTGAAAACTCTTACAGTTATTTAAATGAGCTTAAATTAAAGCCATTTGTAAAATAAACTATTCCCTAATATTGTTATTTAAATTAATTCTGACCTGGCAGGCAATGCATTATTTAAAGCCTATATTTTATATTAAGCAAAGCAATTACCAAGCATACAGAACACGTCTGAAACCCAGAGAAACATAAAAAGCACTAACAAGCTGATTGCGACATTTCTGCAAGACAAGTTACATTTCATCTCCCATTGAAATTGCCATGAAAAGAAACGTGTGGAGAAAAAAGGAAAATAAATCTGTTTGGGATGTGAATTGCAGCCTTACCTTTATTTGTGACAGCGTTGAACAGTTTCTCAGAGCTGGCATCAGATGCCTGAAAGACCAATAAAAAACAGAAAAGAAAAAAGAAGTTACATTTTCTCGCAGTGACAGATCTCCGAAGGCACGGGGTGTATTTATGCACAGGCAGAGGTGTGTGGATATTTTAGGGAAACAAATCAGGAGACAAAACCCGGGGCGCCGGAGCGGCGGCTCCGGAGGCCGTGTCCATCAGGTGGTGCTGTTTGGCTGTGCTTCGCCGCCCTGCAGTGCAGATATTTCTTTGGAAAGGTTCTATTTCATAAAGAAATGGGGCTTTTCTTCAACATTAGCTGCACAGACACTGTATCTTTGTACTGCCATTATTCACTACATTCCGACATTGATTTTGCGACGGAGAAGAGTCGTGATTTCGAAACAGACAGCCCGGTCTCGGGAATCTCCAGAACTGCAGATTTCTTAATTAATTTTTAAAGTATTTTTGGGATCCCTGCTGTGTGAGCATTCGATTTTTACCACCTTCAAAGCAGTGTTGATAACTTAGGTTAGTAATTTCATAAATTGCTGTTGCAAACTCTTTGAAAAATAGAGAACGTGTCAGTATTTAGGATCAGTGTGTATTTCCACGTCAGCTCTGCCTTCCTCAGAATAACTATTATAACTGATTCTTGACACCTCGCTGTGCAAACTAATAAATCTTTTTTTTCATCAAGCCACCTTTATTCACAGAGGTTTCTCCCCTTAATATTGTGTTAGTAGCTTGCCTGTTCCTGGTGTTTCTATGCCAGGGTGCCAGCTCAGCTCTCCACCCATATAAAAAGCTTAATTTCAGTTTCACACAAAACCATTGATCTCCCCCTTTCAGATTCCAATGGCACAAAAGCGGGCAGGGAAGGAACACTGAAAATGTTCATTCTGCAAACACCCAAGCCCAAAAGCACCAGACACTGTTTCTGCCAGCTGTGTGCTGCTGTGTTTGGGCACACACACAAAACACACACAAAACACACACAGCAGCTGCAGCTCAAACTTCTCCCATCTCTGCACCCAGAAAAAGCACAGAGCTGTTCATTTCCCAACTGGAGCTGCCCCCAACCCTGCTGAGACACAGGCTGCTCTTGGATAATACAGGGAAAAATGTGCTCAGGAACAGAACACTGCAAACACGGTGAAAATGCAGCACGGCAGAAAGATTTTAATTTTCCCCTAGAAACTGTCTTCTTGCTGGATTCAGGAACAATAATTGAAAACACTGTTTGGACAGCGGGCTGTGGGGGTTTTTAAAGGGAAGAAACTTCTCCAATCAAAACCAGATAAAAATCACCAGACAATCCACACACACGTTCGCTGTCTTGACTGCACTAAAAACTTGGATGTGAAACTCCCGATAAATGAGTAGACATGGCTCAGACTGTGCATCACAGTGTAGGAATACACTGAAAAAATTTGTCTGCCCTCAAGTTAGTGACAGACAAGATTTCTCTGATTATTTATTAAAAACAGCTTTATTCTTTTCAGACTTCTCGACAAATTTTACTAGATTACTGCTGGCGTATTTGAAAGCCGAGCTAGTGCATTTCGTCTCAATGAAATACCTTGTAAACACTGGTTTTATTACCCAATGATGGATTTATTATTCAGTGACGACTTTCTCTAAATTAATGAAAATATGTGAATAATGCACAAATTGAAGAGATCAAGAAGGCCATGTGCTTTAAAGAGCAGCCCAGTATTAGTCCAACAAGAGGCTCAATGCTTTCCTACCCTTGCCAATCAGCCTGCTTAAAAATAATCTCTCCCAGTGAATTTCAGCTGTTGCTGTCCTCTCAAATGCAGCTTTTCTCTGAAGTCAAAACTCTCTAAACCATTCCTTCTTTTTAGAAACAAAATCCAATATTAAAAACCAAAGAAACTTCTTACAGTTACAGCTATTACCTTATTTTACAGTTTCAAAACAAAACAGCACGGGGAAGCTCCATGCTTGATTTTCCCAAGCACTACAAAGAGGAAAACATCTTTTTAAGAAGTTTGCCTTCATGCCAAGCATAGACCAAGAGATGTTTTTTTAAGCCGTGGTTTTTCAGGTGCAATCTTTCCCTGTGCTATCGCATACCCCGGTCACAAACAGCGCCGTGACACCTGGAAGTGACACACCTCGAACAAAACGCAGCCTGGCAGATGATTATCCATGTAACACGCGTCTAAAAAAGGAATTATTTCACAAAGACAAAGCTCATTTTGCATTACTGACCAAATGAATGGAAGAGCAACTTGAAATAACCACACTGCCTGCGTTACCATGAAAATAACCCAAACGCCGGCTGGAAGGGTTAGATGAACTTGGCCTGCCTGTTTCCTTACTTAAAGATTGGATTTTAAATATAAAATAGTAATTAGGGCGATATACCGGTGACACAGAGGCGGACACAATCTCTGTCAGCAGACACGCAGTGTATCAATTTCCATGTAACTATTATTTTTCCACAGCTAGGCAGCCGCATCACCCAACAACACTAAAGGAACAAAAAGCCCAACTGATTCAAAAACCCGCAACAACTCAGCACTAGCCCAGAAGGATGAAATTCGGTGCCTGTGGAGGGGCGATTTAAACCCTGCTCAGTGCTGACAGGGATCGGCGCAGACAAACAAAGTGTCTTTATGTGCACGGCGGTGGATGTGGCCGAACCTGGATGTTCCAGCGCGGAGAGGAGCGCGGTTCTCTCTGCCCTACACCGGCCAAGAGCGACTCCCTCTTCGCTCCCCTTTATCCCGATCTTCCCGGGTCTCACTTGAGCCGCTGATGAGCGCTAGCTGCCGGCACCGTGACATTTGGGGACAGCACCGGGTTATCCGGGGTGCTCTGCCCGAGGAGCCCCCTCGGCTTCTCCCGCACAGCGCCGGAGCTGGTGACACACAGTTCCCTTCTCGCACTTTGGCCGTTTTCCCTTATAAATCCCCTTGTTACCAAGCACAGCTTAATCCTTTTCACCGCGAAATGAAACAAGTCAGCAATCCCTGGGCTTAAAGGAAAAAACCCAACAAACCACACAGAAAAAAAATAATGACCCAAAGAGTATTTTTTCCTCACCAAGGAATGTGCTGCCGTTCGAGGGGATGTATGACTAAAATATTTCCTGTCCAGACAGCGCAGCCTGACTCACTGCTGGCACGGCCCGGCCCTGCCGCTCGCACCGGCCCCGCACCTGCCCGCG
>VXBR01007030.1:0-69461 GCA_013400215.1 Cisticola juncidis | reverse complement strand
TGTCTTTTAAGTGGGGAAAACCAGTGTCCCCAGCTGCAGGCAGGGTGGCCTGCCGGGAACCCCGGCTGCTCGCTGAGCTGCGGTTTCTCTCAGCCTCCTGTGCGAAGACTCTCCTGACTACTTCCTGCACTGAACATTATTGTCAACGGGCAGTGGATTTCCCACTCGCTGTAGATTTTCCTTAAGTGCAGCACACCATTAGTAATGGCCACCGCGGAAAATAAATGCACAGATACGCGATGATATAAATGATTATCCACTGAAGCGCAGCACTCGGAGCCAAATGATGTTTCCTGGGAAGATGAGAGGCAGTTATGCACATTGGCACAGTAGCTCCATACGGTGAGATGTTTCCTGGGAAAGGGATAGGCGCTAAGAGGGGATTTAAGGGCTTGCAAGGCTCTGTCCAGGGAGTGTTTTCAAGATTTCAAACCTGGAAATAGGCTTCAAACCCATACTGGGCTGGGAGTGCTAATGGAATTAAATTCCCATGGGTTACACTTGAATTTGAGCTAAATCCTCAGAAACAGGGTTGACAAGTGCTATTCACTCCAACTCGTGTGGCAGAGCTCAGCCTGGAGGAGGTGATTCTCCTAAGGAAAAGATGGGAACTGCCTATACCAGCCAGAGAACAAGTGCAGAGCAAGAGCTATGTGTGCCTACTCGGCCTTATCTGAGCTGGGATTATAGTTATGTGCCCAAAATCCCATGGCAGCTTGGAGAGATTCATGTGTCCCTGCCCAGCTCCAAGCTCACCTCGGGATGTGGGATGACGAGGGACTGTCCTTCTCCTGTCCCCAGGGCACCGGGTGGCTCTGAGCCCTCCCTTGCAGTGACAGGGTGACAGCGTGCAGGTGTCTGTGCTGGCCCTGGTGGCCCTGCCCAGAGCAAACCCCACAGCATGTGAGGGGCAGGGGAATCATGATCTGACTGTCCACACAAGCACAAGTGCCATAATTAAGAAAGAACCCCTACCAATTACCCATGCAGAACTACACCATTTTATGCAAATATCCCCCCTTCGTTCCTCATTCCATCACCATGTGATCCACTTAAGAGTCCATTTAAGTTTTCCCCTTCAGTGGCTCCTCCAAGATTCTCATCTGAGAGGTGCAGTCCCAGTGACTGTGGTGGTTTCTGCTGGGACAGCAGGGTGGGAAGATGTACAAAGAACAGTAATGGTACACAGGAGATGGACACAGCACAGCTCCACAGTCAGACCGTGGCAGACACCACAGTGCTTTGGGGAAACTGGGACAAGTGGTCTCCACTGGAAAATTGAAGAATTGTGGCCAGCCTCAGATCCTGGCAATGGAAATGAGTTCTCCAGGACTGTCCAGCTGAATAGGTTATCCCCCCATTTCCACACCATGACTGAGAACGGATTTTGGCTCTTAAACTTTCACAGGTCTTTCTTCTAATAAATAAATAAATAAATAAATAAAAAATCTGCAGAGATAATCCTGTGCTATCAGAGAGGTGGTTTTCATCTCCTCTTACAAACCCAACAGAAATGGCTTCAGGTCTGGTCTCTGGAATCAAGAGTGGGCAGTGGCCAAAACCCACTGCAGCCCATTGGCCATGGATGTTGCCCGACTGCAGATCCCAGTTCCCACCAAAAATTACTTGATAAAGGCACTAGGCTGGCAGAGTGTTCTCTGTACAGTCACAGCACTTGGGGCTCCATGGACTGATGGTGAGGCTGTACCTGGACAAGGAATGAAATGCACAGTACCAAAGTGTGGCAGCTCATGTATTCCATGAGCACCTTGGTCAAGACTTTCCACATCCTGACATGGTAAGAACAGATCTAATTAAAGCCTAGGTTCCTCACAAGACTTTAATTTGATACATTTAGCCTGGATTAAACAACAGGCTTGTCTGTACTGGATTTTTCCAGTGCTAACCACATGCCACGCCTGAAATCTCAGCAGACACAGAATCAGAAATGCGTTTACCTGCTCATCTCCCTGGGGCTGTGAGGGTTTATTGGCAGGGCTCTGGGCCTCATTATGTTCATTATTTGTGCCTTAGAGATAAATTGAGGACCTCTATTTGCCTGCTGCAAAATTACACGCGGGCAAAATGAGTTGTGCAATTCTGAGTGAGAAATTTGGAGTTCAGAAATTCACTGAAAGCCAAATTAAATGAAAGGGACCCCTCCTCCCCGCAGTGATTTGAATGCCTTTGGATCAAGCATCCCCCTCTCCTGACAGCAGTACTTTCCTGTGCTTTAGGTTATGCCTGGATAGGTTTTTGAAACCTTCTGTCTCTTAGCTATGTGGGACCTTGCCAGAATTTTTTTCATCTGTCTGTGGTCTCTGTCAGCATCGACATTTGTTTCTGCCACAACAACAGCCAAATGAAGTGCATTGAACTTGGATCAAAAGTAATTTCAAGATCTTTCACTCTCTGGAAGAGGTTTTCAGATCCAAGTATTTTATAAAAATGCCCTAAAGCTGCCCAGACAGCAGGCAGGGAAGCAGACATTCGTTTCCAAGCCATAGAGTAATTCCAAAGAAGAATTATCCATCTCTGGCACAAATAGCAAACGAATATTGAAATTACAGCAGATTATATTGGATTAAATTATTTATGGCAAACCTCACCTCACCTGGAAGGTTCTGCAGCTTTTTTTCCTGGCAACATAAAAAGTGGATATTCCAATTCTTTGGTATTCTGTCAAAGCCTGGAAATATTTATGTTTCCATTAAGTTGCTAACCTTCCCAGAAGACACCCTGGCATCTGACTTTGGAGTGTGATTACAGTGCCTTATGAAGCCTCCACAATGCTTTGAAAATATACAAGATTTTGCTTATTACTGGATAAGAGATGCAGGGTCCTTTCCCCAAGAAAAGAATTTATGGAGCCATCAGCGGAGTTTTATGGCTGTGAACAGCAAGCCATGGTGTCCCATGCAGAAGATACTCAAACTCCAGCACTCTGAGAGGTGCAGGAAAAGGACCTGTTCTCCAGAAAAATCACTGCTAGTGTGGCTGTGAAAAGGTCACAAGAGCTGCCAGGAAAAGGAGCTGGTGGTGAGGGTGGGTTCTGCTGGGTCTGGGGGGATGTCCTGGAGCAGCCTGGCCCCGGTGGGTGCCGGTGCTGCTGGCAGTGCATGGCAGCAGTGCCCATCAGTGTCCCCTCCAGCAGGGACAGGGCACTGGGGACAGGGGGACACATCCAGCAAATGCCCCTTTCTGAGGGGAGCAGAGCTCTGGATGTGGAACATCCCTGGGTAAATCTCTGTGTAAGTAACGCTTTTTATTTGACAAAGCAGAAAACTTCTGCAGGAACATATTAATGACAGTGCAACTTTTTTATTATTTTTATTTTTCTGCAGCATTTGCAAAACTAAACCCCTTTGTAATCCCTTCTTTTATGCAGAACAGATTGCAGTTTTAAGCAGAGGCCCATAAACTGCAGGTTCAAAGAAACCTGAAACTGAATTAGCATAAAAGCTGGAATTCTCATTTAGAGGAACAGCAAGGCAACCACTCTGCAGGCAGTTTTATGATTAGGGTTTCAAATGGAAACAAAGATAAAACCTGGGGCTCAGGGAACAATAGGGCTGCTCTCTCTTCCCTATCCTTACAGCTTGGCCCTATAAAATACTAAGTGGTCTCCACTGCTTCCGAGGACAGAATTTAGCCCAGATTTGCACACCTGGGGAGGGTGGATAATTTTCTGAACCCAGGCACTGCACCAAAGACAAATCCTAACTCTCCCACTTGTATGAAGCCATTTCTCCCTGAGGCTTCTCCAAACAATGTGAAATCCTTCAGGTGAACACCACAGCCATCTTTCCTTCCCTTCAACCACCACGAGGAGTGAGAACCCTGGCTGTAACTTTTCCATCAGAAAATGCTTGCATTTTATCTCTGCCTCTAAACCCCTTCCTGGGGATTGAATTCTGAGTACTAAAGGCACCACGGAGCATGGATTGGCTGGATGTAGCTCCTGGAGACATCTCTGGGCTCTGAGCTGCTATTCACCCCTCAGTCTAACCAGGAACATAAGATCCTATCACTGGGTAAGAGGATAAAATATAAATTCTTCCCCATCCACCAGCACTTCTGTTGTGCACTTCATAAATGCACCACTTTCAAGCTGTGGCCATTATCCTCCCCTAATTTCTGCCTGCTAGCACGTTCTGCAACTGAAGAAGTATTTCAAATTAATTTGTCTGTCAATATCTGGGTACTGAATCACCTAATAAGAGAAATATTTTTCATTCTCTTCTTCTCAGTCAGAAGAAAAGACTTTCTTATCACCAAATAAAGCATCCATTATTGTGAGCTGTAATCCCATTCTGTCGTCCAGGTCATTTTTAGTCCAGAAAATGCTGAATCAGCACCATAAACCAATCAAGTAATTTCTTTCATTTTCTAACATTCAAGCAAAATAATGAAAATCACATCTCATTTGATGAGAAGAATATACGACAGAAATCTCCTCTTCCAAGGATAATTTTCAAAGAGGTATGCCAAGGCAAGAAATACTGTTGCAAAAACATGGCTAATGCAGGGGCTCTTCTGCTGAACAGATAAATTCCATTTTTGACTGTCAGCTCATATTTAGAAAGTAGATTATGAACAATAAATCTGTACCTTTAGCCAGCTTCTAAACCATGCAAGGACATTAACTTGGCAAAAGAATGACCATTACTTTGATGAATGAAACATTCACCTAAAATATTCATGCACAAGATGATAATATCCAATTGATAACCAAAAAACACCCACCCCACTGCAGATTGAAATAACTGAGATGCATATGAGAGGAACCGAATCACACACATAAGAGGAGTTATTATGGCACTGTTAGGAGAACCAACAAACGAAAAAAAAAAAAGGCTTGATAAATATTTTCCATAACAAAACACAATTGGTTTCAGTGGGATACAGCTCTGTTTCTCATTAGTTATCCTTCACTTGTCAGACAAGTTCCATATTTCACCGAAACCCGTTGAGTATTCTTTCTAGTTTGCTGGGGAAAGTGGCTATACATTTAGCACGTTCCCTTTATGCTGTGTGTTTTCACAGGTCTTTCTTTAAAACACACTGTACATGCTTTTGCTTCTTTCCCCCAGGATAGTGGGTTTCCACATCCAAGAGCAGTTTAAAGCAGGTAACAAGTCATCACTTTTGAAGCTGCAGAGCAGCTGAAGAGGTGCAATAGCCCCAGCAGCCATTATCAGTGCCTGCCAGGGTGCCACGCTATCAAGTTATATGATAAAGCACTCAGCTGACACCAGAAAAATAATCATTCTCTCTCTCCTGCACCACCCCCTTTTTCACAAGGAGGCTTTTTACACTCATTAAATGCAACCTTATCTCTGAAAGACTGCAATCCTCAGCAAATGACAAGTGTGCCTAATCTCATTTTCTGACAAGCGATTCTGACAGCACCTTCCTTTTGATTTCTAAGACACGTAGCTAGACATATATTAATCTGTCAGTCATCGCCCCTAGGAAGGATGGAAAAAAAGGAGAGACAGAGATGAACGTTTGTGAATGTGCAGGGAACAAGGCAAGAAAGGACTAAGGGTCCTTTTCTGGCTATTTTAAGCAGCTCAGCT
Organism: Cisticola juncidis; assembly: GCA_013400215.1. Classification (NCBI taxonomy): domain Eukaryota; kingdom Metazoa; phylum Chordata; class Aves; order Passeriformes; family Cisticolidae; genus Cisticola; species Cisticola juncidis. The sequence goes on along the minus strand of VXBR01007030.1, from coordinate 63,879 downwards.
GTGTTTCTGCGCTCCTCCCACCCCAACATGGGACCCGAGTCACTCCTGTGCAGCAGAGCCCTCAGCCTACCTGTCTGCAGAGGTTGCTAACATGCATTTTATTTCAGGTATGAGTGTGGCCCAGCAGCTGTGGACTGGCAGCCAGCTGTGGTTGTATTTTCAGCTTTTCCCTGGCGTTGAAGGCAGTTGGGCTCTCATTTAATTTCTCTGCGCCTCAACTTTCAGCATTGCATAAAACCCAAGTGTTATTGTCGCCATGGCACACATTTTACTTACAGACATGGGACTTCCCAGTGCTGGTACTGTAAAATGTTAAGCCTGGATTCCAAATTTACAGTTTATGAAGTGCTCTGCAATAACACTTCTTTTTGCAGCAAGAAATGCTTTGTCATTGCAGGCAGTGAAGCCCCGCTCGGTGTTGGTCGCTGGCCTGGCTGGCACGTGTTGGCAAAGACAAGGGGGATAAAAGCATCAAGATTGAAAGCATCAGATTGGTGTCAAGTCTTAACGACTTTGTACAAATGCTCAAAATGCTGTAAAATGAAAGCATTTAGTACAACCTCACAGCCTGGCAAGGTGCAAACTGGAGGCTGAGCAACACCAACTCCAGGTGCACTTGGAGGCCAGGGAAGGGTAGGATTTCCAAGAACTCCTGTAGGAATATGAGAAGATGCATTTAAAACCTGAGGACATTATGGGGCCCTGACAGTGAGTGTGAATCAGGGCAGATTCATGTGTATTTGCCCTTCAGCAAGTGTGCAAAACAGAGAGCCTTGCTGCAGGATGTATGATGTGCTAAGGGGGATGGCTTTACTGGAACAGGGCAGATTTGGACAGGAATTCAGAAGAAATTCTTCCCTGTGAAGGTGGTGAGGGACTGAATGGATGGCCCAGAGCAGCTGTGGCTGCCCCTGGATCCCTGGCAGTGCCCAAGGCCAGGCTGGACAGGGTTTGGAGCAGCCTGGGACAGTGGGAGGTGTCCCTGCCATGGCAGGGGTGGCACTGGATGGGCTTTAAGGTCCCTCCCAAACCCTTCTGGGATTCTCTGATACACTGGGGAGCACAGGGCTGTGAGGTGGAAGGGGGCAGACCTACAGGTAGGTATAGAAGTGCTAAGAAATGAGATTCTACAAATGGGACACAAAGGAAGAAAGTGATTGAGGTGGGAGGCAGCGTTCCTTATCTCACACAGACCTATTAGTTCTGCTCCTCATGAACGTGCCTTCTCCCTCTTAGCATGTGAGTCATATTCATATCTCTGCCCACCAAATGCTAAATTAGAGTAAATTATACAGATTTACCACCTCACATTTGCTCCCTGACCTGCCTGCACTTGCAGAGAGCCTCCCCAGCTGGCAGCACATCCTCCTGCCTGGGGACATCCCAATGCCACAGCTCCAGCCTGGCCCAGGTGGGATCCCTCAGCTGAGAGCTCCTCTCTGCTCCCTTCCCTTCCTCTGTGTTATATTAACAGGAGAAACTTTATTTTCATAATGGGATAAGAAAAAATAAAAAAAGAAAAATAAATGAAAGCAAAGTACAAAGGGGCTCCAATGCAATACTTTAAAGCAATGCATTTTCATAGTAATATAGTCATTAAGTACTTGTTTGATGGTGCAAAAAAGTAGGCCAAGATCTTTGCTAATACATTTAATTAATCAATACCTGCACTAGAAGATGGGAACAATTAAAGTTTTCCTCCTCACTCAGACAAAGCAGCAGAAAGCTTGTGATCTACTTAAGGAGCTCGTCACTCAATGGGAAGATGAAAAGACTTCTTTAGTTTTACTTAAGAGCTGAAATCATGTTAATACTCGAGTGTTTAGGATCTGGCTCTCAGAAAGCAGTAAATGAGCAGTGGCAGGAAAGCTGCCTGCTGTCACCGAGTCCCAGGCCTCGTGTTCCCACCCTGATGTCACCATAAAGGGGAAAATCACAAATATATGCTGGAGTTCATTGAGCCTGCAAATAACACCAGGGATATTTCCTTGCAGAACACTCTGGTAGCTGGGTCTGGCAGAGACACCCATCTGCTGCTGATGGGCCTTAGAAGGGTAAGTGCAAACCTGACCCTGCACAGCTTAGATTTCTGCTGGGTTTTTATTAAAAAAGGATTTTCTGGCTGCATCTCAGCTTTGAAATGTAGAAAAGGCGGTGGAGGAAGAAAAAGTCACCTCCTCTGGGGAAAAGTGATGGGAGGAACCTGGGCAGTTCCCTGTGCAAACCTCTGGCTCAGGGAAGGAGACACTTCTCATTTGACAAGGGCTGCTGATATGGGCACCAAGTAAGAGAAAATTGCCTGAAATCAGCCCAAAATGCTTGGACATGTCCTTGGGGGACCCCAGCTCTGCCCCTGCAGCAGGGGCTGTTATCACCTGAGGGATATCTCTGTTCCAGCTCTCAGGAAGCCCACCTTGGCCATCATCCTGGGAGTCCACAGGCTACTGGTGCTGGCATCTTCCCTGCACTGCCTCACTCCTCAGTTTGAAAAACCATGGCACAAAGAACAGCACAGGCAGAGGAGAGAAGAGGATCCCTGCAGCCCAGGGGGCAGGACAATCAACAGGAGCCAGAGGATATGGTTGATTCCCACCCCCCAGAGGAGGAACATCAATCAAGACCAGTGCAGGCAGTGCCAAAAACTGAAGGCTGCTCATTCTCCTTCAGTGCTTGATCCTCTGGTGGGAGCAGAACCCTGCAGGACCTCCCAGGTTCCTGCTGTGGAACCAAGGGGCCCCTCACACACATGCTGACCTTACTGAGTGAGGGAAAGCACAGGCACAGTGCTGTGCTGAAAACAAATTATTTCTTCATCTAATCATTAGCAGGAATAAAAATGCAAATGACCTTATAATTTGTATCAGGAGAACTATCAAGTTAATGCTGCAGCTACAGGAGAAAATTCCTCCCTGGTCATCACTGGAGATGACTCAGGCCATGGAACTGATCTCTTGTAAATTGGCTGCCTAGCTGAACTCAGTATTAAGCTCACCAGGCATTTTGCTGTTTCTAACCCCCTTGTAAGATTGATGCAAGAGCCTCAATAACATTTCTGCCGAGGCTCCCAATTCTTCTGTGCCTCCTCACCACCACACTCACAGCAAAAAAGGCAACAACAAAATAAGCAGATCGATTCTGCCCTAGTCCAACCTCCACAAATCCAAATCTCTCCAAAAGTCCTTGTCAAAAGTCCTTGGAAAATAAAATCCTTCTGACACAATTTTCAGTAAGAAACAATTCTGAGTAGCTCGCCAAACACTATTTTTCTTTCATTTAAGATTCTAACAAAACCCAACTTCTTTGTCTCTCAAGCTTCCTTGATCTCCTTCACTTTTAGCTGTCACATAAAGTCAATTGGCTGCACCTCTCTGCTTGATAAAGACAAGACAACTGGTCTGATGTATCTTTAATGAGGAGGTAGGTAAGACACAGTCCAACAAGGTGCTGAACACTTTGACCCTAAGCTAGCAAAGCACTTAAATATCTGCTTAACTTTTAACAAAAAGAAGTCCTTTTGAAGCTAATGGGGCTGCTCTGGCATTCAGACTTCAGCACCAGTGTATAAATTTGGCTGGATTAGGGACAGAGCCTGTGCAAGGCTCAGTTATTGAGAGAGCAAAACCAGCCAGAAACACACAGGTAACCTGGTGAAAGCCAGGACAGCTGAGTCACAGGTAAATTGGGAAGTCTCTCTATCAGTAATTAACGTGTCAGCCGTGTAATTACACCTGCACATAACACTGGGCTGTTGTTCCTGTGTGAGCAGGAGCAGGCAGGGTTATCCCTGTGCTAGTGTAACCTTCCAGCAATGGATGGGACACCTGAAGGACCTGCAGGGATGAAGGCTTGGCCTCAAAATCCACCCTACAAGAAGGAAGGGACAAATACAAAATAAACAAATCCAAATGAATGATGGGGGGGCAATGAAAAGGAAGTTGAAAGAATAAAAATTATACCAAAGCTGAGCTGTTGTTGCTGAGGCTCAGGTAATCAGCTGATATATATCAGCCTGGATTATTCCAGGCATTACTGGAGGAGGTGGCTTTGAGAATCTGGTAAAATACACGAGAGCTGTGATAAAACTTGAACCTGTTTGATAATACAGTGACATTCTACTCTGCACACCCCTGTAAGAAAGGCTGCCAGATCTCATCACCATTAGTTATTAACCTATTTGTTCATATAAAATTTTCTCATTATCTCCTCTTTTTTTCAGGAGTTTACTTCTTCTAAAGTGGAACTGATTTAAGGTAGGAAAAAAGCTGCAGCATATCAAAAAGTGAATGGGAAAATGGGTAAGGAGATAATGTTTAGCTGGAAAGGAAGAGTTATTTTAGAAGTATTTTTTATCATTTAAAAAGCACTGAGTACTATTTTATGCCTCTTCCTGCAGAATAAAAGTCATAGTTATGAGTCCAGGTGTACATATTTCAACAGAAAAGTGAGACTGCAACAGATACATAAAAATCTCTTTAAAAAGTAGCTCGAGTAGATTCTTCATGAGTAGAACACTGGCAACTTGAACTTTAGTATCATTCTCAGCATTTCAGTGGAGCATTTTGTTCATCTGTAAAGTGCTCCAGAAAACAGAGCATAGATCATTCCTACTTAGCCCTGTGTCAGCTCAGCTCAGCAGCTGCCCCAGGGCTGTGCCATCCATCACTGGGCTGGGACACGGGGCTGGCCAGCTCACTGCTTCCAGCTCTGTCAAATTTATAGGATGTGCCTCATGCTTGGGGTTATGGCCATTTGTTTGGGGAGTTTTAGCAGATCTGTAACTCACTGCTGTGCAAACAACAAAAAATTAGATGTTCACCATGTTCTGTCTACAGGGTATTACATAACATGAGAATTAAGTATTTTTCCTTAGCGGCATGTTGCAATATTCTGGTGTGAGCCTCTTTGTATCACCCAGGACACAGACAGGGAAGAAGGTTATAAAAAGCTGCCTGAGCTGGTTTTATTTGAAGAGGCCTTCAGACCAAAGGCCTGGTCTGCGCCTTGGGCCTGGCAGGGAGGCTCCGAGAAGCCACCGGGGCTCCCCATTAAAATCCTGTTAGCACAGACGAGAGGTTTGGTCTCCTTTTTAGTTCAAACGTCGTCTGGGAGAGACAAAGAAACAAAGTGCTTGGGTCAGTGGAAATTTCTGACAAAGACTTTTCTTCCTGGCACACACAGGGACAACCCCACCAACTGTGTGGGGTTTGTCCCCCCCGAATGACAAGGCAAAGGTCCTGATTAAAGGCCCTCGGAGCGGGGACACAAAAGATGGCCCAGGACTTCAAAGCCAGCACACTGCTGGCCAGCGGGGAGGTCCCTTTCTTCCCCTCTCTCTCCTTTTAACTTCAGCTCCTGCTGGCTGTGGAGGGGCTCCTAATTGCATTTCACAGGGGCTGAACAAAACGTGGTCTTGTCTTGCACACAGCAGCGACCCCGGAGGACGTGGAGATGATGTGAGGCTTCAGAGCAGGAACAAAAAGAGATTCATCATGTCAGCAAGCCCTGCAGAGGCAGTGCTGAGGCTTCTGCAGGATCATTTGCATGCTGCCACGTTTCTAGAGGAGAACAGGCAGAGGTGCTTTCACAGGAGTGGGGTGGCTGCTCCCTCCTCATGGCTTTGAACGTGGGACATCTGCAAACCCACCAGGAGCTGGGCCAGGGTTTGACCTGGTCTGCAGCACCAGGGGAAAGGCAGACACAGCTGAAGGTGCCTGCTGTGACAGCAGAGCAGAGATCTCCTCTGCTGGACAGGGAGAACCTCTGCCCACTGACCCAGGTCTGCAGGTGGAGGCTTCTTTGGCCAAGTGGGATCTTGATCAAATGGTACCAGGCTGATATGATTAATTAAAATTCTTCCAGTGAGTCTACAGCTATGGAGGAGGAGGTTTGGCTGAAGCCAGACAGATTTTTTGGAAGTACAGGAAAGTGGTTTCAGGGATGTGGGATGAGAAGAAAGCCTCAGGCCAGGTGTTCCACAGGCAATGCCAGGCCAGCCGGAGATGGGGCGTGATGTAAATTAAACACAGAAGTACCCTGGGACCCAGCACTTGGCCCCTTAACTTCCAAAAAACCCAGAAGACCAAAAAAGGTCTGGACTAGTATGGATGAACAAAGCAGCATCTCATCCCAAAATTACACAAAGTCAACAAAGTGCTGTCCCTTTAATGTCTGATAGTCCCTCTTTTCCACTCTGTAATGAGATTGGCTTCCTCCTTCTCTTCTTTTCGCATTCAAATTTCAATCTGCAGTGAATTTTCCACATTACAGGATGAACCATATATCTGCTTTCCCACATTGCACAGCACCAGCCCCAACACAATAGATCCAAATCCCAGGAAGTGCAGTTTATCCCGTGTTCCCTGTGCTGATGCCAGTGGAAGGCGGCGCTGCCGAGCCCGAGCTCCCTCCGTGGATGCTCAGGAAGAGAATTAGGCCTGGAATGAGGTTAGTTAGTCACTGCTGATTCATCACGCGTTTGAGATTTGGATTAACAAACCATTCATCCCCCAGTCCTTGTGTGCAGCCCCTGTTTCCAGCAGGAGTAGGGGTTTTTCATTTATTTACTAACTGACAATAGTGGAGAGCCTCATATTCACATCCGAATTATAATAAATGCATTATAAATGAGTAAGTAGGAAACAGTAAGGAAATGATGTTTTACTTTTAAATGCTAATTATGGAGCCCTGGTGCAGTTAATGTGTAGGGTGTTCTGTCAATTTTTAATGTTTATGCCAAGTGTAGTCTTCAATTTAACATGAGCTTTTAATCCTTTGAGTACTAAATTGCCTTTTAATGCTTGCAGCACAACATTGTGTTTGCACAAAGTCAGGACTGAAAAATGAATTTACTACAAGATATGTGCATGTATGAAGGGGGGAGGAAGTACAAAGGACAAGATTTTTTTTTAATGATGTTGTTGGAACTGTACAAGAGGAAGGAACTCCTTTCAGGGTGTACCTGGCAATTCTTTGCAGTGGCAAGAGGCTGCTGTTGATTTAGTATCTCTGTTGAAGCATTTTCAGAGAGCTCTTTCAGGCTCCAACAATTTATCCAACAGCTACACCAAAAATTTATGGTTTGCACCCATAAAGCAAACTTGGAAGAAAACATGATGGAAGGAATTACCACAGAGAGGAACCTGCATAGTCAGTAGGACAAAAGTACCTATGGATAGAGGGCGTTTTTCAGGTGGCAGGAAGGTTGTTCTGGAAAAGATAAATTATGTGGTAGTTTTCTGAGTTGCCTGGTTTGGTTTTGCCTGTTCAGCCAGTGTGCAGTAACAGCTCCCAGGTAGTTCCTGGCTCTCAGGGTGCTCCAGTCAGTAGCACAGCCATGGCACAACCCCCTGGGCTGAAGATGCTCATCCCAGCCCAGCACAGCTTCTCCTTCCCACCCAGGAACCCCAGCAGGGCCAGGCTTAAAAAACGCTTCAGGAGCCCCTCTGGGGAGGGTGCATCCTCAGCCAGCAGGGCAGCACAGCCCCTGCACACCCAGGGTTCCCTGCCTGTGTCCCTGCCTGCTCCAGAGCAGGGTTTGGCCAGGTGGGCACAGCCCTGCCCCACCGGGCCAGCGCTGCCCTCCCTGCATAGGGGAGTCAGAGAGGCTGCTGGGGCTGAGCCCTGTTTGTCTCTTTGGTGAACTGACTTTTTAAAATGACACTGTTCGCATGCTTAGAGCTCCAAATTTGACTTTCCTTGACAGCAGCCATCTCAGGAATCCCAATGAGGTTTATTTTTGGCAGTGGAGCCTTCACAGCACAGGCTTTGCTGCGTGTACAGCTCCCAGTGCAGCTCTGCAGAGGAGGGGAACTGGGGACTGAGGGTTTGGAACATCCCAGTGATGCACCCTCAGCTGTGCTACCAGCTTAGACCCACAGGGCTTTAGCTAATTAATTAAAAACTCCCTTTGCTTTTTCTCTTCCCCTGCATTTCCACCATCCCTAAGACTTTGGAAGGTTGGAAGACACCTTAAAGCCCATCCAGTACCACCCCTGCCATGGCAGGGACACCTCCCACTGTCCCAGGCTGCTCCAAGCTCTGTCCAGCCTGGCCTTGGGCACTGCCAGGGATCCAGGGGCAGCCACAGCTGCTCTATGCCAGGGCCTCCCCACCCACACATGGAACAATTTATCTTCTGAATATCCAATTCAAATCTCTCCTTCTTCAGTTTAAAGCCATTCCACTTTGTCCTATCACTGCAAAAAGTCCCTCTCCAGCTTTCCTGTAGGCTGCAGGTATTTGAAAATATTTTTTCTTCTCCTTCATTCTAGCTTCCCACATGTGCTAACACAGAGTTTATGCTGCCCACTCCAGTGATTTGATGTTCTAGGAAGAAGCATCTCTTTGCTTAGCCCATCAGAGGAAACAGCAGTCAGGAAGAATCAGAAATACAAACGGGATCAATTGTAATTAAATAATACATCCTTAAAACATGACTGAAAAAGGAAACTTAGCAAATGAAAGGTAGAGTTTGAATTAATGAATTACCACAGATAGGTAATATTTAAACATTACTTTTGAAAAAACTGCAGTTGAAATTAATGTACAGGTCTTGTGCTGGAAACTGACACACTGAATTTAAGCACAGAAACTTTGCACATAAACCAGGCAAAACACAGACTCACAGGATCATTAACATTGGAAAAGACCATCAAGATTATTAAGTCCAACCTCTGACATGTCCATTAAATCACATCACAAACTGCAATATCTACCTGCTTTTTGGACACTTCCAGGGATGGTGACTTCACCACTGTCCTGGGCAGCTGTGCCAGGGACTGGCCACCCTTTTTGTGAAGAAATTCTCCCAATACCCAACCTAAACCTCTCTTAGTACAACTCGTGGCCATTTCCTCTCCTGTCCCTGTTCCCTGGGAGCAGAGCTGGTGGAACAAGGAGCCAAAGCAAAGCAGGCTCAGGGGGGCTGAGGTGCCTGGCACTGCCATCACCCCACACCAAACCAAACCCTCCTTGGCCCTTGAGATTTCCCTGGTGAATCCCTGGCACTGGTGAGCCCCTGGCACTGGCACCTGCCCTGCCCAGCCCAGGAAAGATTGCTCAGGATGTGCCCCTGGGGGAATCCCACCCATCTGCAGAAGCAGCAGAGGCTGGAAAACACATGAGCAGGAATTCTGCTGTACCTGAATCTGCCCCACAGCCTCACTCATGGCATCCAGGTACATCCTGGCTTGAGACTGCAGGGGACCAGGAATCCAGGGAGTGCTGGCCTCTCTTTTTTTCTTGTCATTGCATCATTTCTTCTCAAAGCTTCCTGCTCCAAGGCAGCCTAATAAGCCCAGGTTTATCTCATCTCACTGAATCCTTGGAACCCTGGCCCCAGTGTGACACTGAGGTTTTGTATCCTGCATAGAATGACGGGCACCAAAACACCACCACACTTCAAAGATTGATAAAGGATAATCCATACTTTAAAGAACCAAATATATGTCCTGATTTGCTCAATGGCTTTGATCTGGTGATTTAATTTAGGCAGATAAAACTGAATTAGATGCCCATTTCAAAAGCCTGGTCTTCAAATGCAGGACTGACATTTTGAGAAGTGAGGGACAAATCAGAACCCACAGACAGGGAGGGCACATCCCACCCTCTGGAGCATCCCCCAAACCTCTGGAGCATCCCCCAAACTTCTGGAGCATCCCCCAAACCTCTGGAGCATCACCCCGGGCATGGCTGCAGGAGGACACTGCTCCAGGTGTATATTCCACACTTGTAAACATTCCTATATGAGGATTAGCTATCCAGTAGAAGGGTTGGAAAAATAAACCCATCTTTTTGGGTGAGATGGATGCAAGAAGAGGGCTGGGGTTTGGCTGGTGGGCAGGACACTCTGGAGCATGGTGAGGGTGGCAATGGGGACAGGGACACACAGGTGCCTTGGCTGGGGCCAGACCTCAGCCCTGGCACACAATTTCTCAGGTGTGCCAGGAACCCCACTGCCACAAACCACCTATCAATTGTTATTTTTTAAAAAGAGACAGGAACAAAGTATTTTGCATTTGAAGCGTATTTTGCTTTGCCTTATGTTTTCAAGCCTCTTTCTTATACTATTTTTTCTCCCCTCACTCAGGTTTTTTTAATCCTCCCATTCAGAGCTGAATTATTTTCTTTTTCTTTCCATGCCATCGAGGTGAACAATGTCTATTTTAGATCTTGTTCATTAATGTATCGAGGCATCTTACTTTGTATTACTTCCATATCTTGATGTTATCTAAAGCTTTTTATATAGTAAGAGAGAAATTACAAGGTTTATAATTTCCCTCATACATGTAACAAAAATGATAAAGCATGAAATTGCAGAGCTGTGACTGATTTTCTATAAAAGTTCAACAATTTCCAGCAGGCTGCAGCTGAGATGGGGTTGGATTTGCTCTGTGCCTTTAGGTCTTGCTGATATTCATCTGTGTGTGCCTGTGCATGTCATTATAAACTTGTATTTGTGTCAAACAGGTGTCAGAGGGGGCCGTGGAGATGCTCCAAGGGCTGGAGCTCCTCTGCTCTGAGCCAGGCTGGGAGAGCTGGGGGTGCTCACCTGGATAGGAGAAGCTCCAGGGAGAGCTCAGAGCCCCTGCCAGGGCCTAAAGGGGCTCCAGGAGAGCTGGAGAGGGACTGGGGACAAGGGCTGGAGGGACAGGACACAGGGAATGGCTTTAAAATGACAGAGGGCAGGGGTGGATGGGAGATTGGGAAGGAATTGTCCCCTGGGAGGGTGGGGAGGGTTTGAGATGGAATTCCCAGAGCAGCTGTGGCTGCCCCTGGATCCCTGGCAGTGCCCAAGGCCAGGTTGGACAGGGCTGGAGCAGCCTGGACAGGGGGAGGTGTCCCTGCCATGGCAGGAGTGGGATGGAATGAGCTTTACAGATCCTTCCAATCCAAACCATCCTGTGACTCTGATTCTATAAATAAATCACACTTGGGTGAAAACCAACATTAAACCACCAGATAAAACTCTTCGGAGAGGATGCAGCCTGTCTGCAGCAGATTTGGAATTACACTGCAATTCTGTAAAACACCAGACAGCCCTTTTATAGGTCTTTTAAGCAGATGAAAGAAGGGATTCAGTTTACCCACATCTGCAAAATCCCTCTTGGAGGAATAAACACTCAGCAAGAAACTTCTCATTCTTTGTGCACCTGCCTGGGGCAAAAGCACCACAATACTGCTTCACTCCTGGGCTTTTGAACACATCCTGCTTTTGACCAGGCTACAGATACAGCAGCCCTAAACTGCTGGTTGGATCTCCCTGTGCTCTTGGAGTCATGGAAATGAAGAAAGCTCAGCACATCCAGGGATCTGATGAGATCAGCCAAAGTCTCTCAAAGAACAATAATTCAGGTATTGGACAGACCAGGCACCATCAGCCTCCTCAAATGTGTCACTGCTGGCACCAGAGCCCAACTCCTCAATTCCTTCTGAAGCCCAACTGAAATTAAATCTTTCTTATTAAATCATTCACCCAATTCCTCCTCCACTGCTGGTGTCAGACAATCACAAAGGCTTTGGTAGTGCCAGGGTCCGCATCCCACATGTCCAGGACACCCTGAGGTCAGCCCTGTGGCCACCAAAGCTGCAGCAGCCCAATGCCTCTGTCCCTGGGCTTGCTGGCAGTGCTGGTGAGGCCCTGCAGCTCACCAGAGTCAGCCATGGACTGGAGAGAAACATTCCAAGAGTGGGATTTGTCCATGAAGCCAGGGTCCTCTCCCTAAGCCAGATTTCAGGGAATACATCAGGGTCACATTGCCTTGGCTCTCACCCACCTCCCAAGCACCTTAAATATCCAAGTCTATTGAGTTAACTGTTCCTGTCATTCATCCCTACAGCACACCAGGCAATGCTGACCCTTCACAAGAAAAGAATTTTTAAAAAGGCCTGATTTTAAAAGACTTAATATAAAATAGAAAGTATTTGTGCCACATTGCCTACTGTTTAACTGGCCACACTGTGCAGTGACAAGGGTGACTTGGTCTAGAGACAGGTTTTAAACAAGCTGCTCTTGTCCAAGAGCTTCTCCATGCCCCATCAGCTCCTGTCACACTCACACATCCCCCTGTGTCCCCACCCCTGCACACTGCACAGCTGTGGCCACGGACCAGCAAGGACACCCATGGAAGTGCCAGGGGAGGTCCAGGACTCCTGGACAAGCTGGCTGCTGATCCTATCACACCCCTCAGGTATTCCCTTCCCTTCACCGTGGCCAAGGGGGCTGAAAGAGCCCCAGAGAGGCTGGAGAAGCCATGCAAGCCCTGCCTGGCAGTGGCACAGAGCACTTTAGCTCTACTAGGTCACAAATCCATCCTTATTTAAATATATGCACCTGCAAATATTTTTAGAAAGTTTCAAGCACGTACTCCAGCATGGCAGCATCTTCCAAAAGCTGTGGATTCACAAAACCATTTCTACTTGCCTAGTTTTGAATAGAATATAAATCTTGTATGCACAAACTACAGAGCACTCCAAGGGCACTCCAGCACTGGGGCTGTGCCGTGGGCAGGGCTAGAGAATTGTCATTCCTCAGCTTGTCCTAGTGACTAACAGGGGAACTCAATTCATATAATGACAGGTTTGGCTTTCCTTAATTTTAGAGCAAATGTGAAAATCAGGTGAGCTCAGGAAAGCTACGTGGCACATGAGCTTGGAAAGGAGGTGGAAACCCAAACTCCCCTCATGCCAGCCTTGCATATAAACTGGAAGTCTCTAAGTTTCCTTAAAAATGAAATGTATAATTGGGACATTCCAGTGTTTCTTTTTTATGTTATTGCATTGCCTAAGAGCCTTTGCTATGAACTTGGATCCTGGGTGTCTAAAACACACATCTCTGTCTCAGAGCTGTACATTGAACACTGGGACATTCATTGCCCAGCTGAACCCAGGCTAATGCTCTGCATTCACTTCCTAAAAGCATTCAGAAGAGAAATGAAAGAGCAAACAAAATAAACCCCAATGTTACTCAGGAATTAAATATACACAGTCTTTACTACTTGGAGTTTTCCTCCTTTGCAATTCATAAAAAGGCAGCAGTTTCCTCACTCGTGGTGATGAGTGAGGGGGGGAGCCCTGCCCTGTGACCCCACAGACACTGCCCTGTCTGTGCTCTGGCACCCAGCACCTCTGCCTGCCCAGCTCTCCCACCTCCTCTTCAGGTCTCTCCTGTGATAATCTCTCCCTGCTCAGCTCCACATAATACAATGCATTCCCTCTTCTCCTTTCTGAGCTTATTTGCAGACATAAGAAGCTTTAAATGTGTATTACACTCCAGGAAAAACCCCCGTGGCCCAACAAGTAGTGGGCTGGAAAACCAGTTTAGATTCACAGAGAAGCTGGTATTAAAATCCTTGAGGACTTAGCATTCCCCTGTCATGCATTTAAAGCCCTGTGAATAATAAAGGAGCCCTGGTAATTTTGCTAAAAAATGAAATTCCATCATTTCTGCAGAATAAACAAAAACAAACCAATGCATTAGCTATGCAATACTTCCCAGCACCACAGTTTGAATGCATCATTAAAGACAGATTTTACCCATGAAAAGTGTTTTTAAAAAGTAATAAATACACAAAACTTTACATATACTTTTCATTTCATTCCTACATCCTCTCTGTGGGAGGTGGACTCAGATTAAGTTGGTGCAGCCAATTCCTCCAGCTGCAGGGAGCTGGAGCCCTATTTCCTAGAGCTCACATATTGTATATTGTGCTCTAAACTAGATCCTACCTGCAACTGTGAAATCTGGGAGTTTAAATCTATGATATCCACTGATATTAGAAATGAAAATAAGTAAAGACAGCTAGAATGCAATCTCACTGTCATCAACATCAAATTCATGGTCACTTTTCCAGGTCCTTAGTACTCAGCAAGGACAATTCTCTGATTTTTCTCTCCTGAAAGAGCTGATTTTCTACAGGACTCATCTGGAATCCACTTTCCTCAAATCTAAGATGGCTTTATTAGTGACATGAGAAGCTGTTTTTGAAGAAGGAGCACACCACTAAAAAAGTGAATGTGCAAATTACTGTGGAGAGAACCTTTGCTGGCCCAGTCCTGACAAAGCAGCGTTGCCTTGTCCCTCTTCCAGTGAAGGAACGATCTCCACAGATTGGAGGAAGGACCAAACTGCAGCTTGGTGTCCCAGCTGCTGGCGTGGTGATGCTCTGAGGAAGGCAAAACAACCCTCACACCCAAATGCAGCCTTAAGGAGGGCAAAAAGAAAGGTACCTGTGCAAAAGGATATTAAACCAGGAAACAACAGCTACAGTCAACAAGATATGGCCAAGCCTCCTTCCAGCCTCCTCCAGTGACAGGACCAGAATTCTTAAGGCTGCTTAGCACTTCTGGTTAGATCTCAAAAATCCTATAAAATAGATAGAGTCTTTTCTCTGGCATAAAGCTTTAAATTATAAGTGATTCCCTGCAAATGCTGGCATCGCTCTGGTGGAAATGAGAGGCACGACAGGCACAATGTTCCACCGGGCACTGCCTCCAAAAAACACTGCTCAGTAATTCCCAGAACACATGGCAGACATTGTCCAGGTCACTGCAGCAGTGTCAGCCCTGAAAAGACACAGAGTGACAGAGGCTGGGAAAATCTGCCCAGGCTGCACCGTGAGTGCCCTGCCAGGGCTCTGCCCCGCCAGGGCTCAGCCCCGCAGCCCAGTGCCCGAATTCTCAGAACACAAAGCTCCAGCAAAGGGCACTGCAAGGTTACAATGAAAGGCAGGTCCTGAGGGTAATTCAGGAGCAGCTCTTGGCTGGTGGCTGCTTCCCACTGTGGAATGTCACTCACACAGAGTCACGACGCCGTGAGAGGCTTCCCAATCCCCATCAGCTCTTCGGCTGCTTGGCTGATCAGATATTATTGCCTCCTTTGTGTTTTCCTTCCCAGCCCTCTCTCTCTTTCTCTGGCAAGGTTGCTGTAAAAGGACTCAGTAATGATTCCTATCTAAATATTTCACTTGCAATACAAAGGTCTGTATTTTGAATACTGTAGAACTTCTGTTTCTTTGTCTTTTGACAAAAAAAAATCTCCCCAGGCTTCTGGGAATAAACACTGATAATTGTCCCCAGCCTCAACAGAGCATATTGTACATTAAACCACACAACATTGGATCAAAGGCAGTGGTCATTGTGGATGGGACTTCAGCACCCCCAAAGCCTGAAGGTTTGGGAATCTCCCTTTCATGCTTGAGGCTACTCCAGATCCTTCTGTGCCACACAGACACCCCTGGCAGGACACCTGGAACCAGAGGTCAGTGCTGTGACTCCCAATTCTGCAGGGTCACCTCTTCGTTGGGGATCCCCCTCACTGCACACAGAGTGAAAGGAACATTTCACTTCATTTTATAAACCTCTGGCCTTCTACACACATTATCCAGCACATTGCCATTAAATTTCTCGGGGGAAGAAGCAGATCAGTGCTAAAAGCCGTAAAAAAATCTCACCTTTTCATCTAACTCTTGTTTTTCTTGTGTGCAAAGCACCCAGATTTCAACTTTGCCTAACTTAGAGGAGATTATACTTCGGAATTCCAAAATTGGGCAAATGTTATGATTCATCTTTTCTTTCCATTCCATAAGAACACAGATGTGGTGTCTCTAAAGTCTTCTGCAAAGGACAGATCCCAGGGCTTTGACCCTCCTCTCCCAGATCCAAAGAGCACTTTCACCACCCAAGAACCTCCCCTTGATGAGCAGAACAGTGCAAGCAGTCCCTGGAGCAGGGGCCTGAGTAACTCCTGCAGCTCCCTGGGCTGTGTGTGGGGACACAGTCCCTCAGCAACAGTCCTGCTCCTTCCACACAGCCCAGATCCTTCCACACATCCCTGTCCTTCCACACATCCCAGCTCCTTCCACACAGCCCAGCTCATTCCTCATATCCCTGCTCCTTCCATACAGCCCTGTCCTTCCACACATTCCAGCTCATTCCACACAGCCTTGCTCTTTCCGCACACCCCAGATCCTTCCACACATCTCAGATTCTTCCACACATCCCTGCTCCTTCCACACATCCCAGATCCTTGAATACATCCCAGCTCATTCCTCACATCCCTGCTCCTTCCACATAGCCCTGTCCTTCCACACAGCCCAGTTCCTTGCTCACATCCCTGCTCCTTCCGCACATCCCAGTTCCTTGCTCACATCCCTGCTCCTTCCGCACATCCCAGTTCATTCCTCACATCCCTGTTCCTTCCCCACATCCCAGCTCCTTCTGCACAGCCAGGTCATTCCACACATCCCTGCTCCTTCCACACAGCCCTGCTCCTTCTATATATCCCAGCTCCTTCTCCACAGCCCTGTCCTTCCAGACAGCCCTGCTCCTTCCCCACATCCCAGCTCCTTCCCCACATCCCTGCTCCTTCCCCACATCCCAGGTCATTCCCCACATCCCTGCTCCTTCCACACATCCCAGGTCATTCCTCACATCCCTTCTCCTTCCCCACAGCCCTGTCCTTCCCCACAGCCCCGCTTGGTGCTGGTGAGACCAAACAAAGGCAGCATTTTCTCAGCAGGACATGTTAGCTCAGGCACGCTGCCACGGCTTCGCAGCTTCTGCAGGTAACTGAATGCAGTGTAGACAAGCCTAATGTGGTTTCATATGGAAATGAGTGGAAAATTATTAATATTAATAACATCTATAAACAACTAGTGACAACTTCAAGTGGCTTATTGTGTAGTACGTAGAAGGCATCTGTTCATTATCGTTTACACGACACTCCTGATATACACAACAATTTACCCGAGGATCCAGGCAGACGATTCCACTCTGAATTTCTGCCTCCAGCCCCAGGGTGCTCCCAGCACCCAGAATCCTGCTGGGAATGCTCAGTGCCCATGCTGGAGTGCCAGCCCCGGGGCAGGGATCCCTGGGCACACACGGGGACGGGCTGGGAGCAGCTCATTCCCCTCAGATGCTGCTGCTCTCTGAGGTCGCAGCCATTGCATCAGTGGAAAAGTGTCTCACCCTGAGAGGGCCTGCTGCTCGCTGGGGGCAGAGCCTGGAAGCGATTACGTGTCTGTGTGATGGCTGAGGGCCCAAAGGAAACTTCCTGCAGCCCAGGCACAGCCCATGGGAAAAGCTGGGATGGGGAGAGGCAAACGGGGCCGTGAGCACAGGATTCTGCAAAGCACCACTGTGAGTTTATTATGTCAAAGACGGAGTGAGCCGTGATGTTACAATTTTTC
Source organism: Cisticola juncidis (assembly GCA_013400215.1). NCBI lineage: Eukaryota > Metazoa > Chordata > Aves > Passeriformes > Cisticolidae > Cisticola > Cisticola juncidis. The sequence continues at coordinate 46,690 of VXBR01007030.1, read as the reverse complement.
TGTCAAGGACAGTGATAAAAAACTCTCCTCACTCCAAGCTCTGGGATTTACGGCATAGGTTTCCAACCTCCAGAGGCTAATTATTTCCAGTCATCCTGCAGTGCACCCTGGGCAATGCTTTATGAAGTTAGCTTCATGTGGCTGAACACCCCTTACTTCACTGGCCTCTTGCTGTCATGATGCAAAGACGGACTAGTACTTCATGTAGCAATTTTTAAATAGAAGTGGATGATTTTTCAAGTAATTATTAGCAAAAACGTCAAACAGAAAGGCAGAGGCTGGCTATCCTACTGAGAGGAACCACTGAGGCAGAAAATATGTGCCAGAGCATGGAGTGGGAGCTGCACCAAGCTTGCTGTCAGACAATGCTCTTTATCAAACCGGGAACACAACACCAGGCTGCTCATAATGCCTCCTTTAATGAGGCGGCCCGGCCGCCATGCTCGGCTGTATTCAAATAAACACAGTAGCTTTTCAGACACTGATTTAATCTCATTTCCTGATCTGAGAAGGGCCCGGGAAACCCAACACTTTCAAAAAATTGTTTTTTAATTGTTGTTGGCAACTTCATCTACTGCCTTCAAAGGACGAGTTAATGGTATCTAAACAGAGAACAGTGACACCGCAGTGAGCGGGGGAGCTGCTCGTCTCTCTCACAAAGACCAATTCTCAAATTACCAGATGTTTTCTCTGTCTTTTGGGAAAGAAAGAAAGAAAAAACCTCGAGATCTTCCTTGAAGGCAGCCGGGTGCGTGACAACACAGCCTGGAGCCCAGTGCCTGGCAGGAGCAGGCTGGAAATGCAGCAAATTCCTGCAGCCATCAGAGCCTCCCCTCCTTTACCACAGGGGCTCCCAGGAGCTGTCAGCAATGCACACTGGACATCACCTCACTGAAGTGCACACAGCCAGGGAGAATGATCTCCTGAGGTTAAATCACCAGCACACAGAGAGGGGTTTGTGCTGGGGTTAAATCCACCCCACACGCAATGCCCTCATGTGTAAATGGAGAAACCAGTTCATCCTTCCCTTTCTCCTGCTGACTCTTTTTCTCTGATATCTTGGCAAGCATTTTTGGACACTGATCAATCCTTTTGGTGTGTTTAGTAAGGATACCTGAAGACTATCTGTACATAAATGACCAATAATGGCAATGCAGTGCTCTTATCAATGGCCATCAAACCTTGGTGCATCTCACCTTCCTGCAATTACCTTCTGTTTGGGCTGTATATAAAACCTGAAATAGAAACTTCTCCACTCTTTGGGAATGTTAAAGCCTAGAATCATAGAATAGCTTGGGTAAGAATGGACCTGAAAGCTCCTAGGTCAAACCATGTGACTGAGTTTTGGCTGTGCAGGTGGGCAGACCCTGGCACAGGGTGCCCAGAGCAGCTGTGGCTGCCCCTGGATCCCTGGCAGTGCCCAAGGCCAGGCTGGATGGAGCTTGGAGCAGCCTGGGACAGTGAAAGGTGTCCCTGCCATGGCAGGGGGTGGAAATCGATGATCTTTACAGTCCCTTCTGACCCAAACCATCCTATGATTCTAAAATCCAACCCAAGCAGATTTAGGGGTAAGGATACAATAGTTATGTTTTATAAAAGACATCATGAAATGGGAGGAAAAAACCCAACCCCACACAGAGTTGCAATAATGCTCATTGTGCCCATCCCTAAAGGTACAGCTGTAGCAATCCAGCTGTGCTACATCTGGGCTTTCAGAGCAAGCCTTCATTTCAGTCGGGTCACACTGGGTGTCCCAAATCCCTGTGTGTCTGCAGAAATATCTGAGCCACCAGGAACACACATAAACTGCTCAGCTCATTAATGGGCTCCTCTTTGAAGCACTGTTCAGTTCCAGCAGCTGAACTGCTGCAGGAGGCTCAGGCTGGCAAAAAGCAAAAGTCACACCCGCCTGGTGTGACCGTCCTGCTCCTGACATGGCAAAAGGGAGCTCACTGCAACTGAGGCTCGGTGAGCAGGGGTGTGACATTACCTAGGTTACAGTTAACTGCTGTATTTTATGGAGTCACAATATCCTGAGTGGGAAGGGACACTCAGGGATCACCCAGTGCAGCCCCTATCCCTGCAAAGACACCCTAAATCCCACCCTGGGCATCCCTGGAGCTCCTGGAGCTGTGGCAGCCTCAGGCTGTGCCCATTCCCTGGGGAGCCTGGGCAGTGCCCAGCACCCTCTGGGGAAGAACCTTTCCCAAAATCCAGCCTGGCCCTGCCCTGGCCCAGCTCCAGCCCTTCCCTGTCCCTGTCCCTGGTCAGAGTGAGGAGCTCTGTACCTGCCCTGCCCCTCATGAGGATGTTGAGGACCACAATGAGCTCTGCCCTCAGCCCCCCCTTCTCCAGCTGAACATTCCCAGAGCCCTCAGCTGCTCCACACGTGGTTCCCTTCCAGACCCTTCCCCATCCTCGTGGCCTCCTTTGGATGCTCCCAATGGCTTCATCTCCTTTTCACCCCATGGTGCCCAAAGTGCCCCAGCTCTGGGGGTGAGGCTGCCCCAGCCCAGAGCAGGGCAGGACAATCCCTCCCTGTCCGTGTCCCCAGGACAGGGATGTCCCTGCTGGCTCAGATGCAACTGGCCATCAACCAGCACCTCCAGGGCCCTTTTTGCAGCTTCTCTCCAACCTCTCCATCCCCAGTCCATGCACACAGCCAGGGGTGCCCCATTCCAGGTGCAGAATTTGGCACTTGCCATTGTTAAGCTTTGTACAGTTGGTGATTACCCATCTCTCTAATTTATCCAGGTCTCTCTGCAGGGCCACTCTGACTTCAAGGGGTTTAAAGTGTCAGGAAAAGCTGTGGGGACACAGTACTTTTTTTCTAAAGAGCACCTGATTCTCATTCAGCAGAAGTTTGCTCCTACTTGACCTGAGCTAGACCAAAGTCACTCAAACTGAAACACAAATGTTCATCAAGGCAGCATTGTCTTAATTACTTGTTTTCAGTTTACACCTCAGTCTTAAATTAAGCCTTAAATATGTTGTTGATTTTCTCATTTTCAAAACAAAGATTTGCAAGGGATTGTCCATCTGCAGGAAGAGTACTCAGGTACTGCCCTAGCTCCTGAATGGAGATGCTTCAGAGGAAAAGCAGATGCCAGCCCAACTGTTCCTGAGCATTTGGTTTATGAGAATTTTTCAGGTTTGGCCTTCCAAAACTATCTCACCATGGTTTGTGCTGGGCTAGCAAAACCCAGGAAGGGTTTTGGAAAGGAGACAGATATTTTGGAAAATGACTTGGCCAATCTGGAGGAGATTTGGGAAAACTACCCTGGGAGTCTCTCTTGCTTGCAGCTGGCACCAGGCATGGGACATCTGCAGGGAGAGGTGAAACCTGGCCTGGCCGTTCACCTGACACATTCCCACCATGAGAAGGTGTCACTCCAGGCATGAATGCCAGCTTGGGGCATGTCCACGTGGGACAGGTTCCTTTGAGTGAGCATCTCCTGCCCTGTGGGCTCCCCCTTGGTGTGACTGCCCTCTGCTTTGGGACAGAAACCCACCTGAAGCACAGCCTGAGAGTGGCAGGAAGCAGGCAAGGCAGTCAAGCAAAAAGCTACTGGTAGCTTATGATAAAGCATCAATTTTTCAAGAGCCCATAAACAATTCAAACATTCAGAATTTCACAGAAACCAGTGGATCCTGGTACTCGTTTTAGTTGCAGCACGTTGCTGCTGCAGTCACTGCACTCAGCATGGCACTGTGTGCTGGAGAGAGGGATCACATCAACACCCACCCCCAGGCTTACACCAGGGATCACAGGAGCTTTCCTGTCCTGGGGAAAACAAAACAAAACAAAACAAAAAACAAAAGGCAAAAAAGCCAAGTTTTGTCCAACTGTGATAATTCATTAGGAGAAAAGAGTGGAAACCAGACAAGGCTTCAGCCCTTCACATCATTACATTTCGGAAATAAAAACGACAACAGATGAGCTCAGTGCCAGCAAACCCATCCCCAAAGCAGCAGAGGGTCCCTGGCATCTGTAACCTCCATCCATTTGAAGTTTGTAATTTTGCAGAGCCTCTTTTTCTTCACTTGCAGCTGTTTATATGACACAAATCATGTTCTGGATGCAAGTCCCAGACCTCTCACATCTCACATATCGAAGAATTAACCTGAGGAGGAAACTGTCAGACAAGGCTGACTCAAATTCCACCCCCATTTCAGCAACGCTCAGAAGGAGCTAACACCTTTCTGCAGAGTGGCAAATTAATGTCTTACAACTGGAATGATCCATAGAAATCTGCAGCCAAGACCTTTGGCACGGACCACGACTCTGTTGTACTTAGCAACAGACAGAAGCTCTCCAACAGGTCCTGGGGATGCACAGGGAGGTTCCACACAGCTCCCAGAGCTACAGCACCAGAGCTTGTGTGGGTAAAACAGGCATGGGAAGAGGTCACTGAGCAGGGACCCCCCATCCCACTGCTCCCCAACCACACATCCCCCACACACCTCAACACAGAACTCCTTGGGAGTCACTGAGCAGGGACCCCTCATCCCACTGCTCACTAACCACACATCCCCACATTCCTCAACACAGAACTCCTTGGGAGTCACTGAGCAGGGACCCCTCATCCCACTGCTCACTAACCACACATCTCCCACACACCTCAACACAGAACTCCTTGGGAGTCACTGCCATGTCCCACTTGGGAACCTCTCCTGGCCCTCCTCAGTCCCTGGTGTGCCCTGTGACTCTGGATCATGTGGACATCTGGGGGTGTTGCAGCCCCACTGCAACAGACCAAAAGCCTCTGAGAAAAGGCAGCAATGAGTTTCTAGGGAATGGCACAAGAATGAGCATGGGAGAGATCTTCTGAACCTGCCTTCTGCTACTGAGATTGCTTAAGCCAAGGGTGTCAGCTTTGCACCTAAAGTTTTCCATACATCTTTCTTCGAAAAAAATTGTCCCCTCACCAATGGGAAGGCTCACCACATTAGTTCAACTTCATTCTATAATAGTTTTTTTAATACAAAACTCTACTTTTACAGTATTTCTGGCTGCATAACTGCAACTGAAGTAAATCAAAGAGAACAAAATTAGGAATTTCATCCTTAAATTCTGTCATGTTGTCTGATAAAATCAGGAAAATTTTTGGAGAGGCAAAAGCAGAAGCCAAGGCTGTGGTGGCCAATGCTGTTTAAGGAGGTGGCCAAAGCAAGGGGAGATGAGAGGGGAGGCACCCACATCTCCATGGGAGATGTTTTTGCTTTCTGGATGATCTCCTGCCTGCAGCAGGTACCAGCCACTGCTCTGCACCAGCTCCTAACCCAAGTATTTTGTTAGGACAATACAATCCTCAGAAAATCTTGCCATGAGTCTCATTATGCTGTTAGGTATTTTACAGAAGAACATATCAAGGCAAAGAGAAGTGAATGGATGAGCTGGAGCAAGAAGCTGATGCCTGGCTTCCTTGGTATGGCCATTTGGCAAGTGGAGGTGGGATTGCTGGGTGGTCAGTAGGTCCCCAAGGGCTCAGTAGGGACCCTTGGACTTCCAGAGCTCTTAGCAGCTCTCAGGATGGCTCCTCTCCCATACACAACACCCACAGCTATTTATGTCCAGAACTGGGGCTCCATGACAAAGTTACCCCAAGCCCACCCAACACTGTGGTGCACTTGGACACTGCAGGAAGGATCTGAGCAAAGTGGAACCGACACAGAAACCCACAGAAGGATGCCCTGGGCTTCAGCATGTACAGAACCATCAATCTCAGGGTAAGAGAAAGGACTTTGTGTTCAGATGACATCAAACATCCTTGTCAGGATCATGACGTTCGTTCCCTTGCAGCTGACCTGGAAAGCAAAATATGCCCTTGACATACGACCCAGGCAAACGTGAAGACAATTTTACTGACAGCATGAATAAAATAAACTCTCCCTGACAGGCCATGGAAAGGGGCAAGAGATGAAGTGGTTCATGCTCTCTGTTAGTTAAAACCCTTTGGACTTTGCTTCCACCCCACTGCAGAATGCTGCTGATGCAAAGGGTGATATTTGCCTGCAATCTTTCCCTGGGAAGTAATTAGTTTCCATTTAGAGGGATGACAAATTGATCAGGCAGGAATCTCACTGAGCTCTGAATTGAAGCTAAACTGTGATAGCTCCAGCTCTGGCAACTTGGGTTTGTCAGTCTGTCAATGCATTTTACAGTTTCAAAATTCAATCACCCAACAGCAGGAAAGACATTGGCTTAAAAAAAAAAAAGAAAAAAAAAAAAAAGCAGCAGCAGCAGAAGTGGGGGGAGAAGCAGCAAAGCCTCCACTTCCTCCTGCAAGTTCATTATCGCCTCTCCAAAGCATGACGGTGGTGTGAAATGGGTTAGACGCATGGATGCCTCTGTTAACGGCCAAGGAAAAAAAAGTCGCACATCATTAGGAATGGAATAAACGATACCGAGGCACAGAGCAGAAATGATTTGATTAGCAATTTCCAGTTTTGAAAAGACCTGGAAGAGAACCAAATGACTATACAGAAGGTGTGATGGAGTTCTTAATTGCTGTAACTGCACAGGGAGACTCGATGATTTGTGACATATAATACAGCACAGTACGCTAACGCTAATAACTGTTAATTAACTGCAGCAATGATATACTCTCAAAATGCACATACAAGTTACCATAATTTCTAGATTAAAAGCTGCAATGTTTGAAGCCAAAGGCAGAGGGAAGGCAGCACAGAGGGAGCGGAGGAAGAGAAGAAAGTGGAAAAGGAGATGGAGAATCTTTCCTTTTTTTTAAACCCCCTTTTGAGCACTTCTGATACCTCAACCGGAGCAAAGCGGCCAGAAAGCACCAAGACAAAAAATAAAATACTCCTGCTGAAATGTGAAATGGTTGCTGCACGAAGCTCTCCCTCCAGAGCAGCAGTTATTAATTCTGAAAGGCTGTTGTTGCACCAGGCCATCTGGCTGTGCCGTAAAGAGTTCAGGAGCTGCTGCTGAGCTAAGATTCCTGTCGCATCCCATTCGCCCCACTGACATTATTCACTCACAAATGTTATCGCACCATTTTCCCCCCATCGCTGCTGTTTGTGAGTCACTTTATTTATCTGCAGGCAGTTTGTTGCACTGCCCAGTGCAGAGATGGCTCTGCCAGGAGCCTCCAGGGAGCCGGGAGACAACACCCCCATCCAGGGGATGCTCCGGAGCTGGTTTTGCTCTGCCTCCCCACAGCAGTGTGTGTGTGAGGCTGGGAGGTGGCTCTCAGGAAAAGCTGCTGGATTGACAGCCTGGGAGCCCGAAGGTTTCTATTTGTCCCCCAGCAGGCAGAGCAGTGATGCTCCCACACGCTGTCCTTCACCGGCACGCCGAGATGGGAATCAGATGACACTGATTAGCTGTCCAGAATTGCTAAAACATTTTCTCTTTTGGATCAATAGTAATAAAGAGGAGGGTAAGGCAGGTATCAGGCTGCACTGTGGACAGCTGATTCTGATCTTCCTGCAGAGCTGTAGCCCAGCAGAAAAACCTCTTGGCATGTTTCCCCTCCAGAGCCCTTTCAGTGTGAGCGATCTGCAGACGGGCTATTTAAATGTTACAGCCCAGCTAATCTTGTCCCAGCCCTAACACATCAATTACCCCTCCATGGAATGCTCACAGGCTTTGTTCTTCCCTTGGTGACCCTTCCCACCACGCTCCTCCTGGATGGGCTCCAAAGGGAAGCTGAGCAAGGCTGTGGTTCAGAAGGCGTCGCTCTCTGTACCCCCGAGGGTGTGAGCTCAACTCTAATCCCTGTGGCAAAGAGTGGGAAACCAGGAAACAAACACACAAACCAACCTAAGCCTAAGTGATTCCATCACTCCATGATTCCTCAGCATTGGTGTTCCCTGATGCACACTGGGATGGCAAAGATGAGAACTCAAGCACAGAGCAACGATGGAAAAAAGGCCCCACAGACTCGCTCAGCCTCTCTATCCTCCGCGTTCGCACCAACGCCGCGTGTTGAGAGCATGTGTGAAGTCTATCTATCATTTTAACATTGAAGTGCCTGGAAAAATATTAAGGGTAATCTTTGCTGTCATTCCAACATATGGCAAGGCACTGAAATATAGACATATCGTGAGGAAACTGGAGAATTTGAATGAATACCTCTTCTACAGAAGAGCACGTTGGTTCTGTATTTTCCAGTTTTCTGACCACCTCCTCCTTCTACAACTTTTTTTGTACTCCAGTTTCTTTCTAGCTAATAAACCAACTCTATTTCATAGAATCCCAGAATAGTTTGGGTTGGAAGGGACCTTAAAGCTCATCTCCCCCATGGGCAAGGACAACTTCCACTACCCCAGGCTGCTCCAAGCCTGTCCAGCCTGGCCTTGGACACTTCCAAGGATGGGGCAGCCACAGCTTCTCTGTGTCAGGGCCTCACCATGCTCTGAGTAATGAGTTTTGCCCTAACATCAAATCTAAATCTCTCCTCTTTTAGTTTAAAACCATTCCCCCTTATCCCATCACTGGCAGCCCATCTAAAAGGTTGCTCTCCCTCTTCAAGTACAGGAAGCCCCATTCAACACTCTCAGGAGCAGGATAAGAATACATAGAGCAGAAAATAAAGAAGAAAATAAAGAAGAAAAAATATTGTTATGTTTATGTTGCAATAAAAGAAACCGTTTCTAGCTACCAAAAAACCTAGAGAATTTTCTATTTTTATGTTGGGCATGAAAGACAGAGGTGACCTACCTGACTGTCCAGCCCTATTCCTTCCCCCACTGTACGGCCAGAACAGATCCATACCTTACACTTCTCCAGCGTGCTGTCCAAGTGGAAATGGCACACAGAATGGCATTTTTATCATTTTCCTCAGCAGCAGAATGACACTGTTGGGACAATCCTTTCCCTTTCCTCACCTCTGATTCTTCGAGGGCTCCTAGCTGTCACATCACTCCCAATTTTGCTCCCATGACCACAGCCTCTAAATAAAATTGCATTTTCTTTACCACCTAACGCAGAACTTTCAAACCGATTTAAATCTGAAATGAATGCTGCGAATACCAGTCCATACTCACGACAGACATTTAATAATCCCTCTGGGAAAGAAGAGCTTCTGAAACTGCTAAAATGCATCCTGTGGGGATGTCAGCCTGGAGTGAAAGATTCTTAAAGACTTTTTGTGTGACAGCATCACACCCTCTGAGAGTCCCAGGTGCCATTAGGGGGGAGGAGGGGACTACTGCACACTTGAAGAATTCAAGAATAATCAGCCTCAGGTATTAATGTTTTGCTTGAAGATGTAAAAGATAAGACACTGAATCTGGTATGATTGCCAGAGAAGGGGTGTGAATGAGACATAAAGCTGCCTGTGCAGTTCTGCCCCTCCTTTTGCAAGGTGCCCATGCAGTCCCCTGTCCATGATCAACAAGGGATCACAGTGAGGCCATGCAGGGGCCAAAAGGCTGGATCAGCTTCTTGGAGAAACTGGAAACAACTCCCTGGGTCATTTCCACCCCACAGCCTTTCAGTAACCCCTCTCACATCCCTGCCAGCATGTTCCACACAGACCTCTGCCCCACACTGCATCCAACACCACTGGTTCTATTGCAGAAAGGTTCTATTGCAGAAATTTTTCATATCTGGTAGAAAATTAGGGGTAAAAGGAGGGGGGAGGTGTCTCCTTTCAGAACTTTTCCATTCTAAATCCAGACTTGTCTGAGCACTACAAAAACAAAGCCTTTGTATAGGACAGCTTGGCACCCACCCACGTGCAAGGGGGGATTACACTTTCCAAGTTGCATTTTTTGCCCTTGAAATGTTCCCCTTATAATTGGAAGCAAATTTTTTTTTGTCACAAGATGAAATTCCTTTGTGCAAAAAGCCAAAGCAAAGCCTATATATTACTTCTTCTCTCTTTAAAGCCTTTGGCTTTCCTGGAGATTAACTGCCTGATAAACCCTTCCCAGGCCGGGGTTAAGGGCAGGACTGGTCCCTCAGCCCCAGCTGGGCTTTTCTCACAACTGGATTGTGACAAAACCCTTGGGAGCCCCTGGCTACCAAGTCCAGGGCTTTCCTGGTTGCCCCCAGCACTGGAACCCCCTTCTCTGTGCTGCCTCTGGGAAAGCACCTCTTGGCCACTGGACACAGCAGAGACCCTTCAGGCCACACACTTTTGCTAATAACCTTTTTAAATTTTTTTTTTAGTATTTTGCCAACAACAAACGTTCTTCTACACATTTATTCCATACTTGATGTAAATTCCTACTTCTACATGCTTTTCCCCTTCACGTGGCTGGAGTTGAGGGTGATTTGGAGGTAGCTGGGGAATAAGGAGACATTTTGCTGGATATGCCTGGCCAATCTCCAAAGAGGGGCACTGGGACACTGCCACTGGCATCCCAGCCACCCTGCACAGCCTCTGGGGTATTTCAAGGACAATGTGTGCATCCTCAGGACCACAGGGACCAGCTGACAGCTGGCACCAGAGGGGCTGGCAGAGGCACAAAGCCTCTGGGGCACAGAGCAAATCTCTGGGGACAAAACCTGCACCCTGAGTGCTGCCACAGAGCTTCTCCCACAGGTGTCCCATGAAACCCCACCAGCCCAGAACAGCAGCTCCACAGGCACTGGGATGTTTATTTAATCCTCAGCCCTCATATTCCTGATCTTGCCTTCAACCCTAGACCATTTCCTAGGATAAAGGGGTTGGTTCCCAAGCTCTGGGCTTTGGGCTTTGTGCCCAGCCTTTAGCTCCTGCCTTTAGCTCCTGCCAGTCCAGCATTTCTGTGGCTCCTCAGTGTCCCTCTGGCCCTGTCTCTGACACAGGCTCTGCCCTCACCCTCCCTCCTGGGAGGGACCACCTTGCTCTGGGTCGTGCCCCCCTTGATCCCTGCCCAGGGGCTGATTCCATCCCTGATCTCCCAGCTGACACCAACAATCCTGCCAAGTGCAAACCCTACTGGGGTGCACAAGTACAGTCTGTCCTGGCTGCAGGAAAAACAGTTCTCCTTCACTCCCTACAACCACAGAGGTTATTTGCTGCCCCAGATGGAAACAAATATTTTTTATGAAGATCTGTTTTAACCAAAAGCACATATAAAACAAAAGGGAAAGAAATATTTGAGGTTTGCGGTGGTTGGAATCTACACACAGAAAATTAATGCTTTGACATGTATTTTGCGCTTAATCTTTTGTGGCAACTTTTTTACATTTGTAAGAGTTATGGATTTTAAAAGTCACAGCTAAGATTGCTTAATGAGCATTCACCACCCTGGAAGTGGAAGCAAGGCTGATGTGGTTTAGTCAGCTGTTAGCTTTATTGCCTCTCTTCTGTACTAAAAGTGACAAGTTGAACACATTATAGAGAGCTCAGATGTGTTATGTAGATGAAGCCTGCAGCAATATCTGCCTGCTCTCTATTATTTATGATGTCTATATAATACAATGGACTGAGATTTAAGCCATTGTGATGCAGTTTGTTTTCCAGGGTTCTAAAGTACAGCACATTTTACAGAGAATTGCATCTCTGTTACATATTAATCAAATCCATCTTACATGCAGCTCTTACACTGTAAACTAAAGGGAAAGAAAGATTAAAGCGCTTGGCTTTTCCTCAGCTGTCAAGGACTGGCAATAAAATAATAATAAGGGCTTCTAAATAATGTGTGTGTGACAGGCCTTTGCTCGGTTGTGCAGTCCTTTATGGAGGTTAACTACAAAATAAGTTCCAGTGAGTGATTGAGAACAGGCGAGTGTGTAATACTGTAATGCCAAGCCCTGCATAATTCTTTGCAAAGTTCATTTGCAGAAATTCTCCCAACCTGACAAGGCAAAGTTGCTGCTGGTCCAGGCGCCCAGCAGGGGTGTGAAGTTAACTCCTGCTGCCCCTCTCCAAAGCCTCAGCACCTTCTGAACTGTTTCAGCTGCAGCCCATTAAAGCACAAAGCTGCACTCCAGCAACACCAGTCAGCCTTCCTGCTTTCTTAAAAATGTTATGATGAGGGAAGTCATGAGAAAGTTATTTTATTATAAAATATATAAAATTCTGTAGAGGTCTGTGGTTTTGGATTTTTCTTTTCCATCATTAGCCAGAGTTTTGAAGATCAAGAGGTGGAATTTTTAACAAAAGCCTAAATCACGACAAGCTTTTAAGGCAGCATGAACTGTGGAATTTATTGAAGGAGGGTTTTGCCTTTCCTCCCTTGGCTTTTGCTGCCAGGGAGCCTTTCCAAATTTCTGTGTCTGCTCTGCCCTATTGCCCCCTTGCAGGTGGTCTGTCCACTGCCACCAGGTCACTCACACCATGGAGGGACAGAAGGGACCACGGGCTCAGGGAAGATGCAGCAGAGGCAGAATTTCCTTCCTGGGCAGTGCCCAGCCCTCCCCAGTGCCCAGGGAGGGGCTGGAGTCTCCTCAGCGGGGATATTGCAGAGCCCTCTGGACACAAAGCTGTGCCCTGTGCTCTGGGATGGCCCTGCCTGAGCAGGAGGTGGCACCAGGGACCCGCTGTGGTCCCTTCCAGCAGGACCATCCCGGGGTTCTGTGACATTGTCACAAGTCACAGCGATCAGACCGTGACAAGGCTCAGGATTAAGGATCCTGTGTTGAGTGTAGGCTCTCACTGACTTCCCACCACAGCCACGGGTGTCACTGCTGTCACCAAAGGGTGATGGTGATCAGCCTTAAAGAGCCCCACAGCCCACAGATGAAAAATCACCAGGTGAAAGCTGAACTCTTAAGCTCTGCTTTGCTTTAGACAGGAGGAATAAAGGAGAGGAAGGGAGGAAGGAGGTGTGTGTGTCCTACAGCACTTTGCATCACAGACAGCCAAGCCAGCTACTCCTGCAAGTCCCAGTGATGCCTTCAACCACCCTGCACCACAACCCTCCCCTCAGGGAGGACCCTCCAGCAGCAACATCCCTCAGAATGGCCAGAAAATTCAGCCCTGGACTCAGAGCCAAGTTCTAGCAACATTTAAAGCAGGCAGCTCCAGCTGGAGCAAGCATAAAGATGGGGCGGCTAGGAAGAAAAAAAAAAAAAAAAAAAGGTGAATTTAGATCCAGATCTGTGTCCTGGAGAAAGCTGATGGGTGCTTGGGCGTGGGGCTTGGCTTACCTGTAAACCACGCAGTGGATCTGAAGATGGGAATTTTAGACTCACTAGCACCAGCAAAGGTGCTAGCAAAGGAGTTCAGGAAATCAAAGGAAGGCCTTCAGGACACCATCTGGCTGCTGCAAGGAGCCAGGGAGAATTCCTGTCCTCTTCGTGCACTCCACAGGGCCACTGCCAGCTCCTACCACCCCCATCTCACAGCAACAGCATTTGTTTACTGCTGATCCAATCCACAAGGGCAAACTCAGTGTTTGCTCTCAAAGATCTGTCTTAAAATGCTGCTATACACATCCCTTGGGTCACAGTGGTATTTTAAGTCTATTGCAATGGAGAGATGTTTCCTAGTGTTGTCTGTATTTTCTACACTGTGCTGGGTCTTCTTTCCTGCAGACCTTCTGACACTGGGTGTTGATTTCCCAGTTCGGCACTGGGATATTCATGCTGTGACTGCTGGGGCTCCTCAGCCACACAGGTGCAGGTGTGGCCATCACCTGAGCATGTCACAGCGAGGGCATTTGACTTCTGATTTTACTTTTTTTAAAACACGAAGAAAAAAATTTTAAGTCTCAAATCTAACCAAACCATTGATAACATCCCCATGGTTTGCGCTCATTGCTACTCATGTCAAGCCCAATTTACCTCTGATGACCCTGCTGCACATAGGAGAAGAAACAAGCGTGGTGAGGGTGTCCTGCACACCACAGGTTACATGTATAAAGCAGTAAATAATCCCTAATGCCTTAAGTCCTGAGTTCTGAGGTGCTTTGTCTTCCAGGTAGCCAGCACTTTGCAAGTGAGTGCATCTTTAGTCTCCATTCCTGCCGTGAGCATGCCTCAAAGTAACTCTAACCTGAGTACAGCTCTCTAGAAAACTTCTATGATATTGGCACTTTCTGTGAAAGCCTCTAAATCCCTCTCTCCCTAACTTCCAGGGCCAGGGGGGACACTGAGCTTTCATCTAAGTATAGGAAAAGGAAATTCTGCTCCTTGTGTGGTCAGTCTTTTCTTAGGAATCACTTGTGACTCAACCCAGTCAAAAGAAAACAGAGAGCCCAAACTTTTTGTACTGCAAAGGAACTCATTATTTTAGGGAGTCCTCTCCTCCCCTGAGGGCTCTCAACATGAAATTTTGCCACGAAGCCACCGAGCAGCCTCTCACTGCCCCTTGGCCATATCTACCAGGCCAAGCACATCCAGCAGGCACAAAATGTTTCTCTGAAGCCAGGGGCTGCCAAGAAGAACCATCTTGGCATTTAATTTTTCCCCACTGAATGGGCAAAGATAGATTTTGGAAATAGATCAAGAGTCCACTGAGGGTGAAAAAAATGACCCTGCAGCTCTGGGAGGTTCCCCATCCCTGACATGGAGAGTTCCTGAAGCACAGCTCAGTGTCAGAGATGCCATCCCAGAACAAATGGGTAATGGGGACAGCCATTTCCATGTCTGGGCAAGCAACACTTAAAAGGATAAACAAGGGCCAGCCACACAGAGGAGCACACTGGCTTCTTTTGCTTTCCTTGACATGGAAAGTGGCCTGCATGCCACCTGACACTCAGGGATCACTTCCCAGGCTATGGGAAATGAGCTGGGAAAACACAGGCACAAACCTCCTGTGGTTTATATGTCTGCGTCAGGCGAGCCGTGCAGAATGCAAAGGCAAATCTTTCAATCCTCCCCTCTCCCCAGGCCTGAAAGGCCAGCACAGTGCTCCATTCAGAAGGGGATTTACCGCAGGGTTTGGAAAGCACCGAGTGCTAGACAGGAATCCTGCCCTGACTGAACCTACTTATAAGCCCTGCCATTAACAGGCAGTGCTGTGGAGAGCTGGTGGCACAGTGTGCACGGCACAGAGCTGTAAGTCACAGCACAGGTTTGCTGAATGAGCTGGGGACCAGCTGCATCCCTTTACTCCCTCAATAACATACTGATATGGGCACATTTATTTTCCTGTTGAAGCAGCTCACAGAATAAACGCGCGTCCCATTCAAGGGGAGATTACTGGGAGAGCAGATGTATGCTGCACTGCAAACAGTAAACTTATGGAGCCTTAATCCAATCCAATACAATTTAGTTTCATACAAATCCCTTGAAGAAAGCCCCACAAACTGCTCAGCAGCAGCAGGGAGAGGAGCCTTGCTCGTGGCCGTGGCAGTGCGAGCCCTGCGCTTCCCCAGGCTGGCCCCAGCCCCATCTCTCTGAGACATTTGCACAGCCCGTGCTCAGCTCATCCAGCTGGATCCAACACGGGAGAGCCGAGCCTCCCCTGCTGCTGCTAAAGCGCCTGCAGCTCCCGGGGCGAGCAGCCATTAACAGCACCGGGACACCTCCTGCACACATCTGGGTCAGCAGCTCCCACACAGGGCAGGCACGCAGGGAGGCAAGGGTGAGCCTGAAATACCCTGGAACATAACAGCAGTAAGGAACAGATTCATGCAGGCTCGTAATGACAAGGCAAAAAAAGGAAATTGGAACTAGTGGGGCAAGGTGTAATAATGCAGCATTTAGCACTGGCAGCAGAGAACAGCAAATCAGGATTTTTTAAGGGGCGACCTGAGGCGAGGAAGCGGCTCAAGGGAGAGGAGGGAGAGCTGTTCCAGTTAAATGGGCACAAGAGAAAGATCAATCCCCAACCATGGAAAGCTCCGAGGGGAGGAAGAGGGGCCAAGGGGAGCAGGGAGGGGGTGAGATGTCACAGACGAGCACATTGGAGAGGTGGGATGAAGCAAATCCCTAAGGAGCATGGAAACCCAGGAAGACATTGTCTTCAATTGAATATGAACAGCAAGAAGCAAGCAAATTTTATTGGAAATGTAAAGGTTTCCTGGTTTATATCCTTGGCTTTAAATCTTCATTGGGAATCAGCAAATGGCATTGGAAACAAAACCCACCCGTCGCCAAAGGCAGCTCGCTGCAATCGCTGTCTTGCTGGATCTTGCTTTAAATAGTCAATAGCCCAGTGCTATGTCTTGTGCTGATTATTCAAGAGCCATTATGATATCAGTGAATGTCTCTGATTGCATTTAATTCAAGTAGGCAATATATTTTGAATTCAACTTGCTCTAGCAGTCCTCCGCTCTCCCTCCCCCAAAGTCTAACAGATCATTTAAAAGTGAGCAGGTCACATCCTGAGCTGTAGGTACTAACCATGCCATTTCTTCCTCTCCTAGGGGCTTTAAATCCTGCAACTGCTGCCCTGCCAGCGGGAGAGGTGACCCCACATTTGTCCTGCTCATCGCTGGCTAATAACCATTAGGGACAATGGCGCGGCTCCCACCTGCTGCCCAGGAGGAGCGCAGATCGCTCCCAGCGGGATGCCAGCGCTGACAATCTCCTCTCCTTTTCATTACAGGCTTTTGTCACTCTCACACCCCCAGAAACTACTCAGGAGGGCTCTCGGGGGATTAAACGGCAGTGACAAAGCGGGTCCTACCCGCTCGCAAGTCGGCAAACACCGGCGAGGGCTGCGATGAAGCGGCACCGGGACCGCCCTTCCCCGTGAGGGGATGCGGGCCGAGCCCGGCCGGGGGACACCCGGGACAGCGGCCTCGGCAGAGGCTCAGCTCCCTCAGCGGTGCTCGGGTCACTCGTTCTCCAGCATTATCGGAGCTCTGAATCCCCCGCAGCCCCTGGTGCGGTCGGGCAGCACCGAGGCTCTGCTCAGGGGCGGCCCCGCCGTGTTCCGGGCTGGCGGACGGGGAGCCTCGGTGAGCCCCATCCCGGAACACCAGCCCCACAACGCCAGCCCTCCGTGGGCGGCACAACAGGGTCTGTGCCCGCAATAGCAGCTCCAGGGCCAGGGCACTGAGCCGCGGGGTCTCCGGGCTCCAGTTCCGCGGCAAACCCTCCATCCTCGGAGCCTTTGCAAGCCCCTCGCCCCGCCCGCGGCAGCGCAGCAGCTCCTGCCGCCATCCAGCAGCATCCCTGCCCCTCTCCAGCGCCTCCTCACATGGCAGGCCCGGGAAGGGAAACAAATCCTGCGGCTCCATTTGCGGTGCAATATGGGCTGGTGGACATAAAATCAAGCGGCTCGGCTGTCCTGGCAGCCCCTCAGCCGGTGTAAATTCGCGTTGGCCGGCGGGGCCGTGCCAGCGCTCCGGCTGCGGCACGGAGCGTATCCGTGTGCTCACACCAGCCCTTTGTACGGCTCTGCTCGCGCTTCCCTGAAGCGGCAGCAGCCCAGCCTCGCACTGCAGTGAAGTATTAACTCATACCCAACACAGTTTGTCTCCGAGGACCCTCTTGGCCCCTTCGTCATCCTGTGCTGACATTTTAATCGCGCTTTTGTGGGAGCCGGCTGGCAGTTTGTCATCAGGAATGGCGCGGCGAGGGGCCAGCGCGGGCTGCTGGCTGCGCGGCTGCCGAGGGGAGCAGCCCATTCTGACAGACTGAGCAATAATCTGAACTTACTGCGCTGAGCCTGTGGGACACCAGCCGGGCCGCTTTATCTTCTTCATTAAAGTGCGCTCAAAAAAAAAATCCATTTTCCTTTAAAGTCTCAGGAACAGATGGAGTAAAATTAATTGCGCCATTAAGTCCCGATAGACAATACCAGAGTGGTTTTCTTTCAACAGTGCATGTGTGTTACAAAGTGCTCTTCGTAAAAGGCAATTACTGCAACATTTGCCATAAAATAAAGGTTGCTTTAATGGGCAATAAACACAGGCTTCAAATTTGGTATGAAATGGGTCTCCAAAGGGCGCTGTTATAGGCAGCTCAAAGGCACAACTGACTTTAGTATTTCTGCTCTGGCTCCAGCTCAGCTAGTTCAGAGAACAATGATTTCCACCCTTGGATATTTTCTGATGGAATTATGTATGGCACGGCAGCTCACGGCCAGGCCCTGCGAGCCCCGTTCGCGGCGGGCAGCGGTGGCGGGGCAGCTCCGGTGCTGTGCCAGCTGCCGTCTGCCCGGGGAGACCGGGACCGGGAGGGCAGAGAGACCCCGGCCAGCGCTGCTGCTGCTGCCGAGCAGAATAATAAAACCCCATTTCCTGACAGCAGATCCTTGCCAGTCTCAATTACCACTGGGTTTGTTTGATGCAAAGCCTGACATATTTATTTATATTTCTTTTTAACATAAAACACCCCGGAAAATGGATACCACATCCTTGCAAACAGAAGGAGGAGACTATAAAAATGTGTGTGGGCAGTGTTCAGAAGACAAGAAACAATGGCATTTTCTATGCTTTTTGCTCTCTGGGCACTAAAACCCAAACCCAGTCCTTACCCCGTAATTCCCCATCAAACAGTTTATGACGGCACTGTTGAACACAGCTTCTGAACAGGATTATTTGAGGTCCTGACAAGAAACAACCCAGCAAATCTACTTCATTTGCACCAAATGGTGCATTGTATTTGTCAACTTAACAGCCAGAGTCACCCTGGGAGTAAAACACTTCATGTGTAGGCATCTTTCTGTCCTACAGAACCACTGCTGACAGTATCAAGACAGATGCCTCACACACCCCACACGCTCTTCCTGAAAAAATCCCCTCTTCTGCCTGGAGCCCGTGTGGCAGTGCTGGGTGCAGCCACATGCCCATACACTTCTGGGTAGGAAAAGAGTTTCTATCTGATTCTTGCTCAGATTTATTTGAAGAGGAGGGTAAATCATTTCAATTCATTGTATTTTCACATTCCAGTAATTACAAAGTGAGCATGACATACAAATGATCCATTAATTGAAATATGGGCTCTATGAGCTCCAATATTTATAGTGTAAATCCATATTTAATTAAATAAAGCCAATAATGCTCATTTCAAAGGGAACATTGAAGCATTTTATTTAACCATGTAGTTGATGCTGTATGTGCTCGTTTCTCAACACCTTTCAGTAAATCACCGTGGCTGAGAGAGGTGGGGGATGAGGGGGTGTGGGATGGCTCATGAAGATCCCCCAAGGCCCCCAACAAGCAAGTCCCTGCTGCTGGAGGTACTTTCCATCACTGCTACTACACACCAGTGCTGCTGCTCGGTAATAGCATCAGTCAGCACCTCTGACTGAGCAGCTTTAATCACCCACTTAATTGCCTTAATCGCCTTTTACATAACTAAGAAATCACAACACTGCAATTGTCTGACTCTGACACACAGTAACATCAGGGGTGTGACATTAATGACGTAATTATATTAATTGCCAGGAGCTAATGTTTCAGGATCTCAAAGTAACAGACACCAAGCCCCAAAGCCAGGGCTGCTGCTCCCTGAGCACTCACTGGGTGCAGTGCAAAAGCCAACAACAGAGGTGTGGGCAAGGGCAGCCCAGCAAAATGGACTTCAGCACTCTGGCCACAGCAAGCCTGGCACCTCTCACTTTGTGTCATATATGTACACACACATTTCCATTGTTTTCTTTGATACCTGGGGTTGAAGTCACAGTTCTGAGCTCACCATAACAATTAAAGAGTGCAGAATTGGAAATGCCCCAGTTCAGCCAGGCAGCTCTGCTCCATGACAAGGTCTGAGTGCTGCTCCACATGGGATGGAGCACTTTGTACTTCCTTGGAATGGTTTTTCATAATTTTCATCAGATTTTACCATGATGACCTTTCCCTTCAGTTGATGGGGATTCAGATCTTTCGTTTACAGGAATGTTACCACATTTGTCCTTGCAGCACCATCAACCATCCCTGCTATGGTGTTTGTACACTTTAAACACCAGTCTGTTCCTATTAGTGGTCAGCTGGCAACATTAACCACGTTTATTCCTTTTAAAACAAGGGACAGTGTGCTTAGGGTGGCCTTGCTCCAGTGCAAGCAGATACATATGTTTGCATAGGTGCAAGAAACCCACAGTTCTCTGCACTGACAGGCACTGAGATGGTGGTTTGCACAATAAAACAAATTTGAGGGCAGCAACTGCCTGGGGAAAAGCCCTGCAGCCCTCAAACCTGAAGTGCTGGTTGTGTATCAACTCACACTGCCAAAGCAAAGTTTAAGAAAGGTTGATAGGTGAGTTTGTCCCTGCAGACTTTTTCCTGGAGGAAGAACCATCTGTATCTCACAGCTAATGTAACACCAGCAGGGAGC
This sequence comes from Cisticola juncidis, assembly GCA_013400215.1. Lineage (NCBI taxonomy): Eukaryota > Metazoa > Chordata > Aves > Passeriformes > Cisticolidae > Cisticola > Cisticola juncidis. The sequence goes on along the minus strand of VXBR01007030.1, from coordinate 26,610 downwards.
AGAAAAGCCAACATAGAATTCTATCATATGTTTGGCTGAACAGACAGAAATGCAGCCACAGAGCTACACCTGACTCATCAAATGAACATTGCTTGGATGTCCCAGGAATGCACCACCAGTATTGTGCATCCTGCAGCTACAGCCTCTCTATCCTCAACCCCAACACCGAGGTGTGAAGGCAGAGCATGAAGACAACACAGAAGGAGTTACCTTTAGCCATTACTGGATCCTCAGCAGCCTCAGCCTCCAGTACGTTTCCAGTTTGTACAGGATCCATGCTGGATTTAATCCTGGCCTTCAGTTAGCCCTCCAGTGCTTTATATCTACACTGGATTTTCAAAGCATGCAGTGCAAAGCTCACTCTGTCCTCTGGCAGAGCTCCCTACCCTCACTGAAAACCCAGGTAAGCCCCAAGTGATGATTCTACCTAAAGCTTCTCTTGAGGAACCCTGTACAAGCTCAGTCCATGGTGTGCATCTGCACAGAGCTGCAGGGGGCTGCAGACACTGCTCTCCCTACCAGAAACTAAAAGGTCTAACCTAATGATGAGAAAAGTCCTGCAAGATGAGCATGTGGCACCTGTGGTGGCACTGTCACTGTCCCCTCCAGGGTAAAAATCCCCTTTGCCATGTCCTGAAGCCAACCCAAGCATGAATCCAAACCTCTTGTGTATTTTGTTGGCAAAGTGACTTTTGATGAATAAATTCTCAGAGTGAAACAATACCTACAGGAAAAACCCCAAAAGGACATGGAATTTCCTGGCCCAAGGACCACTGGGCAGGAACTGAACTGTGCACAAGATGGAATAGGAAGGCTGCTGCATGTGCTCTCAGATCCTCATTACCTGTCCCTCATGAGAGTCAGCCAAAGAGGGGAAATATTCTCCTCTGAGGTTTTGGCACAGGGTCTAATCATGCATTTCACGGAAGAAACCCTGCAGCTCCTTCCAACCCCATCCTGGCCAACATCAGCACAGGAGACAAGCGGCTGCCTCCAGAAGTGGCTCACAGCAGTGAAGGGAGGTTTTATTGCTCCTTAAGTTCTATTTACAACTACTGCACCATCTCAAGAGCTAGAGAGGAGTCCTCAGTATGAGCTGCATGAAGTAAACAAGATGCTAAGAGCTTTCATGGCTTTTTAGTGCTAATGACAATTAATAATAAATGGATACTGCAATATTCTACCCAGTGAAAGGCTTCACAGGCATGCAACTTCCTGCACCCCATGCTTATGGACCACTGACTGTGTGAAAAGTGAGGCAGGGGAAAAGTTAAGGAAGTTAAAGAACAATGACTGGGAGCAAAATAACAGGACCAAGGTGCCCTAGGAGACCTGACATTTGGGCTGAGGTTTTCAGCAAAATCACAGAATCCCAGACTGGTTGGGGTTGGAAGGGACCTTAAAGCCCATCCAGTCCCACCCCCTGCCATGTGAAGGGACACTTTCCACTATCCCAGTGGAACAGGGATTCCTCTTGCTCCAAGTCCCATCCAGCCTGGCCTTGGACACTTCCAGGGATGGAGCAGCCACAGCTTCTCTGGGCAGCCTAAAAAGGCCAACCTTTCACTGGTGGCTGTGGCAAGGTTGGTTTTTCTCTCTGCAGAGCTGAGTTGTTGGTGCCCTGTCTCCAGAGCCTCACTCTGAGATGGTGAAGGAGGTACACAGGAGAAAGGGTACAAAAACACCCAGGCCCTGCAGTCTTCATGCTCAGGTTTCTGAGCTTGTTAATGAAGTAAAAAAGGACAGGATCAAACGCCCACAAAAAGAAACCCCAAATAAATCTGCAGAACTCCCCCATCTCCAGAAGGGTCTTCACCTTTGCAGTTCTGCATTGCTGAATTCATAAATGTCTAATTCTTTATCCCTAGGAAGCTAATTATTATGAAAGGTCAAAATAAATAGCCACACTTGTACATAAAGCTGTTGTTAAAAGAGAGAAGAAGACAGCTCCAATTTACAGGCTATTTTGTTGTTATAATTACAGAGCTCCCTTCGCCAGTGAGTTTGTAACCATTTGGTTTAATTATGAGCTGAGGGGAGGAGGAGGGGGAGGAAGGGCAGCCCTGGCCCTTCAGAACAGCCTTTGCTCAGGTGTCAGGATGGAGAGCATTGGGGATAAGCGAAGTCAGCTCCTGTGGGATTCCCTAAATGCTTCCCTAAAGACCCCAACGCTGGAGCTGGGCAAGCAGCTACCAAAGGGTTAAGCTGCAGCCCATTAGAAATGTCCTTTAGTGCTGGGTCTGTTTTTGCTTACAGAACATTAGGCTCAGTGGGGCAGGCAGAAACCCCCGTGGTGCCCCCATTAAAAAAGATCAAGTCGCACATGTCGATATCACAGCTTCACCCACACTGTAATTTGTCTGACAGCAGCCAAGGCTGCTGGGCCTGGCCAGGGAGGACCAGGCTGCCTTTAAACAGAGAGACCCAAATCCCTCTAAAAAAACCAAAAAAAGTGGCCAGACAAACTGCTTAACAACATAAAGATGCAATAAACGTTCCTGCCACTCCTCCCCTCCCACTGGAAGTGGGATAAAGCCCAGCACAGTACAAAATAATCCCAGTAAAGGCACTGCCAGAGCAATAACAAAATGCTCTGGTGCAATCAAAGCATCGTCTTCTTTTTTTTCCCCTCCCCTTTCTTTCTTTTTTTTTTTTTTTTCTTAATGCCAAAGGCATTAAAAGAGATGAAAACCACTCCATTGAGCTAGGTGAAACGTTAATCCATTGGCCTTACTTTGCTGGGAAACCAGGGTTTGAATGAGGCCCAAGGCATAAATGAAATGAGTTTAGTGATCTCAGTTTAATTCTTAATAGGCCACAACAGGCACTGCAGATACAGAAGATACAATATTAGGAAATCAAACCCTTTCAGAATTGTTTTTTCCTTTCGGCTAACGAGGGTCAGGAGAGAATTAATACAGAAACTTAAACCTTAAGCCAACCTAAATAGCTCTCTATGCAGTCAGAGTGCAGGAGGAGCAGGGAGATGCTGCCTGCAAGGCCCATGGTGGAGGAGCCATTCTGCAGCACAGCAGATGCTGGAAAAGCTGATCTGCAGAAAGTTAAGGCTCCATTCAAAGCACGGGAAGATTTCCAGTGACACCTCAGCAGGTTTTGAATCAAACCTCCATAACTGCAAGATCTGAGCAGTCCCACCAAAGCCCAGACATCAGAGATGTTGGTAGCATCAGTCCTCAGGCCAACAGCATCTTGAGAGGCACAGACTCCTCCCAATGAGCTGCAGGGGGAGGAAACAGACCCAGTCCAGCTCCCATCCCTCACCTAGGATCATCCTCAGAACCAACAGTGCCAGGGATGCTGGGTAAAGGGATGCTTCAATCATGTTTACATGGGAATTTCAGTTCCTTGCAGAGTTTTCCTAGCACCAGCTGTTGTAGGGGATAGATTTAGTGGGGGTCTCAGGTGGAAAGTCAAACCTTTTCAATGAAGATATTTTGTCAGTACTGAGAAATAGCAGGTTTTCTTTGCAGGAGGGTAAGGTGTCACTTTTTCATTCTCACAAAAAAGGAAAGAAATAATGCATCAAGGCTAGATAACTGAGCCTGGAAAAGAACCAGGAGCAAAACAGTTTTGCAGAGATTTAATAGAAGTAAAATATTTTAAAGTGCAATGATGAAGCCCATCTTTGAGCTCATTGTGGATAGAACCCTGTGGAATGCCAGTGGCTGAATTCTGAGACAGTATCTTCCTAAATCTTCCTGGTTTCTCTGGCTCTCTCCCTGCCCTTTGGCAAGGGTCTCCTTGCTGTTCACTCTCCCCCACTGGCAGTCAGGAGCTGATCCCGTGAGTCTCAGCAGATTTACACTCCCGGGGCTGGGACTCTCCTCTCCCTGACATCAAAGGCAGCAGTGTCATGTGCCAGGACAGCCCAGCCAGCTCTTCCTGCCTCACAAGAAGCTCGGGAAGATCCAGGGCCACCCAGAGGCTGCTCTGTACCAGCTCCCTTTGTCTGAGCTCAGCCCCATGTGCCCCTCCCGAGGAGGGACAGAACTGTGGGTGCCCCTGTGGTGGAGCTGTCCCCAGGCACTGCAGGACGAGGGAGAGCAGGGTGAAGGCAGGAGGAAGGGTGAAGAGCTGGCTGCTGTAGGAGCAGTCACACAGCCCATTTCTCCACAGGCTCAGTCCTTCCCTCCTGTACCCCCTGGGCACTGCCCACGCTCCTGTTGGCTCCTGAGCTCTGCATAGGGATCCTTCCCCCACCCCTGGGCCACACACCAGGAGAACACAGCACCACAGCCCCTTTCTCACCCAGTGGGCCAGCCCATGCCAAAATCCAGGATATTGGCTGCAACAGCCAGAAAACAGCAAGAAGGAGAGAGCCCCCCAAGGCTTCAAACACCTCCAGCACAGTTCACTAAGGTAACAGAAAGTAAATTCACAGCCTACAGAGATACAAGGACATAAATCCTGCAGGATGCTGTCTTATCTCACCACACAGAAATTTAATCACCCAAGTTGCTGCACATCAGGGTGGTGAAATATATCTTAGTCTTGATGCCTTTCAGAAAACAAGTTCTTCTCTTAAAAGGTGCTGCAGCAGTGACTTATTGTGTGTATATATATATATATATGTACACACATATATGTGCTGTGTATTTATACATATAAATACATGTATCACTTGTACAGAACTGTGCATAATGGCATTTCCTACCTGATGGCCTAAGTAATACATGAAGCAGTGTCCACAGTTAGACACAAGGCATTAAAGCTAGTGGTGGATGGCTCCATTACCATTCAAGCCATGACTGCACCAAGGGAATAAGAATAATTTAGAAGTTTACCAAACAAATTTAGGCATGCTTGGCAATGCATTCCTTGGACAAAGTGCCCTGAGCTGGTATTCAGAAGTCCTTTCTGCACTGAGCATGTGGCAGATTTGACTCCTGATGGTTTTGGTGACTGAAGATGTGGAAATTGCTCAGGCTGTCCATGCCAGATGGCCTCTCTGATTCCCTGAAAGTGAAAATTGTGGGACAGATTATGGGTTCAGCTCAGTCCCACTGCCACAGCCTGCCAAGGGGGAACCTTGCAATGTAATCTCAGTTTTGAGGGGCAGGTACAGATTATAGCCCCAACAGAAGACTGAAAATGAAAGCAAAGGAGTTGGGGATCCTAGGAAAGACTGAGACATTCTCATTGGGAAGTCTGTGGACAGACAAGGAACTAAGGCATGTAAAACACAGTCCAAACATAAAGTAGGAGCAGGTTTTGGGCTGTGTCTCTTTGGCCTTTTTAGCCCTTTCCATCCCCAATAACTCTTTTTCTCTCCACTCTGCTCGGTGCTGTCCTGAGGCTTTAGGAGATACCAAATGTGTTTGATTAAAGAACAGAGCTAACCAAGGTGCAGTCCACACTGATAATGTATTCCTGTGCACAATGGCCTGGAAGTGCTGTATTTATGTATGAGCTTTCTCAAAATTATTTATTAATGGAGGAGATCATATAAAATATTACTCCTTAATATATCTGAAAGACTCCCAATAAATAATATAAATAAATAAGTGCACAGAACCTCTTTGAACAGGCACACGGGCCCTGAGTGCAGCCATGTTACACCAGCACTAAACTGCTGCAAGGAAGGAGAAAATCAGGAATGTGTGAGGCAGGAACGTGGCTCCCTGGGCTCCAGGCTGGAGCACGTGAATGTGCAGCCACCGCGCTGTCACATCACACCGGGTTGCCATGGAGATAATTGCAATGTCATAACTAAAGGCTAATGTCAGCACCAGGTTTTACAAGGAAATGATTGGATTGTATTTTTAATTTATCCCCAAATTATTGCAACTCCTCCATCGGGAAGAAAATGAGAGTTGTGTATTTAATTTTTTGATAGCAACAGAGCAGAACGTTGTGGGTGAGGATCTAGAAGTTTTTTACATCACTGTGTTTTTCTGAAGGTGCTCTCAGGTGTTTCTATACACAACTGTGTTGTGACAGCAAGACAGAACTCAGAGGCTACACATACATAATAATAATAATATACCTATAGATTATGCTGCATGTGTACATCTGTACACTGCTCTCCCAGCCTGAGCCTCATTTAGCAACTCTAACTGTTTTATTAACAATATTAATCAATACTTTCAAAATGCTCTCTTGACCTGAGAGTTGTTAAGCTGCTCTCTGGTAAAAACACATGAAACAAAATGAAATTTTAAATTATCTTCACACTTGCTCTAACATGCTCTTTGGCCTTTCTGCCTGAACTGGTGCCTTCCAAGCTCGCAAGCTAAATCCAGGCCAGCATGGGGCCAAACTGCTGTTTTCTTTGGGACTAACTTCAAAGTCAGAGAGCTTTTGCACAGCTCCAGTCCCCTGGATGCTGGGAGCTGTGGTGCTGGGCTGATGGCAGCACTGTCAGCAGCACCAGGCAGGGAGCTTGGCAAGGTGGAGACCAAACATGCTGGAAATGTCAAATACTCACAAGGCATCATTCACAGCCCAGGGGAATCAGTACTGCTGCAAAAGCAGCTTCACCAAGAGCTCTGCTGTGCAGCCCACTCCGAATGCAAGAGTAAAAAATACCATGCAAAGGCACAAGTGAAGATATCAAATCTGGGTCCCTCCAAAACAGATGCAGGAGAGGTGTTTGTTTTAGCCTGTCATTAATACCACTTGTTTGTAACACTGACAAATTGTTATTGCAAAAGTGACACAGACTCAGCCCATGGAGGTTTTACTGCTGGTGAAATCCAAATGTGTCACCTGTCACACAGGACATGGGCTGCTCTGGCTGTGCGTGTCCCACCTTCCTGCACTCAACATTTCCCATTCCTGGTGAGCACCACAAATCACACACGTGTCCAGCAGGGCTGTGTCCCACCTCAATGGTCACAGAAGGTTTGGGTTGGAGAGTTTGGGAGTCCAGGACATCCCTCAGGTCACCCTGGAGGGTTCGGACAGGGGGTCTGGGATCTGTACAGGGGGGTCAGAGCCTCACACAGAGCCCAGGAGGACACTGCCTCTGATCCCTGCCATGGCAGTGAATGTCCACAGTGGATGAAGAATCACAAGCTGAGAGAATTCAAAGTAAGTAGTATTTAGTCTATCATAGAATGTAAATGTAGAATCTGGGATTTTTAGTATCTGGGGCTGAAGAGACAAGATGGAGGAATTGGGGAGTGGCCCCTGTGCTCCTTGTTCTTGCTCTTTTTCCCCATTTTCTGCTCAGTTGGATCACAAGGATTGGTTTAGAGTAGAAATGACATGTTAACATAGCTAGTAAGTATTGGTAAGGTTTTGTAAATAAAAAGTGCATTGTGGATGGTGGTTGGGTCAGGGGGACTGTACATAAAGCCTGGGACCCTCTGATCCAGCCAGCCTGCTGTGTGTCCTGCTCTGCTGGGGATGCCCTGCAGAGCTGAGAAAGAACTGAGAGATAATGAAGAATAAACAACCTTGGAAACATGGACTGGCAGACTCAGTTTGTCTTCTCTGGCTCTGGACCTTTCGGGCAAGAAAAGCTCGAAAACCCTACACACCTCAGGGAACAACAACCCCCAGGAAAATCTCAGGGAACAGCAACCCTGAGAGGAGAGGACCTTAAAGCCCATCCAGGACCACTCCTGTCATGGGCAGGGACACCTTCCAGCATCCCAGGATGCTCCAAGCCCTGTCTAACCTGGTCTTGGACACTTCCAGGGATCCAGGGGCAGCCACAGCTTCTCCACACAAAACCTAGAGCAGAGCTGCAGCTGCATAGATATGATCAATAGTACCAAGAAAAAGAAAGAATGAGAAAAGAAAGATGAATGTACAGAATCTCTAAGCTGGCTCAAAGGAAAACTGAAACAAAGGTAAAGCAAATTCTTCTGGAAATGTTGCTTTTGTCTAATTGTTGGCAAGTTGGGTTTGATGCATAAGGAGGAGAAAAGTGTCTATAATTATACTAATCTTTAACTCTGTTAACACAATTGCCCTTCTCCCTCATGTTAAATGTCTTTGCTGACCAAAGTGAATTCCGGGAGATAAACAGCAGAGCGTTTTCCAAAATCAAAATTCTTGTTCAGATCAATTGCACCCAAAACCTCATTCAGGTCATGTCATTCACGACAAACAAAGCACTCACTTTTTCTGGCAGTTTAATGCCAAAGAATTTATTACCACTGTCAGTACATTATGGATTATTTGAGTATTAGGAGGATATACATTAAAATATAATGTATCTAATGTATAAAACGTAATGACTGCAGTGAGAGCAACATCACACTTGAGTAGAGAAGCAGAAGTAGGCTCTGTTTGAAGCAATTTGGCCCAGTTTGGAAAAACTAGCTGTTAAAAATCCCAGGCAAATCCTAAACTGGCTGTTACAAGTAACCTGCAGCAAGCTTTGCTTCTTGCCTCTGCTGCCTGCTCTGGCCACGCTCAGCCCACCAAGTGTCCCCTCTCCTTCCCCAAGCACTCAGGCCTGAGCACCAAAGCCTCGCTCCCTTTCCATGCCCCACTGACCCCCTGCAGCCTGCCCCATCTGGGAAATCTCTAAGCAGAAGGGTTCTGCTGAGGAATGAACTCAGCTTTAAGGATGCCTCCACCCCTTGGAACCACAGCATTGTCTCTTCTGTCTCACACTGGATTGCTAGAAGAAACATGAGCATGTTGGGAAAGGTACCAATTTAGCATTCAGCACATGACCGAAAAAGAAGGCACAATGGTGTGAAAGTCAGGCAGTAATAAGTAAGCTGCACTTCCATAATTTCATAGGAAAATCCTTGGGGCACAGCCAGATTCTGAAAGAAGAAGCCTGTATTTATAGCAATCAGTGTGGTTTGACATATTTCCCCTAATATGCTAAATTACTCCTTCACTATCGTCATAACTTCCCCTCAGTCATTCCTCAGCATCTTCTATTAGCCTGGCCTAAAAGCACTTAGGGAGCTTCTCCGGCTGTGACCTCTTTAAAAACGCGTTAATTCCGACAGCAGCGGCGCGGGGCCGAGCTGCCCGGGCCGCGATTACCCTGCCCGGGCTGCCCAGGGCACGGCGCTGCCCAGGGCACGGCGCTGCTTGGCTCTCACAAGGCTCTGCTGTTTCTAATCCGTGTCCTTCTGTCCCTCCCGCACTCCCCACCCCTCTGCCCATCTCGGATCATTAAATCCCGGCGGAACGCAGCGCTTCCCTCAGCCTGGCACGCAGGAATGGCCCTGGAGGGGCGGCGGCTCTCCCGCTCTCCTGGGGAACACGGGGCATGAACCAAAGACCCGCAGCGCTCCCTGAGCATCGCTGCAGCCTCAGCTCCAGGACTGCGCTGTGGACAATTTTATGGATGACTTGCACGGTCCGTGGTTGGAGAAAGCTACCACTACGAGCCATTTATTTAACAACAACTTGCCCTGATTCTCACTCGTGCTCTGATGATGTCCAGAAGTCCCACTCCAGCTCCTGGCTCTGCTTTGTGACACTCTGAGTGCATCTGCAGCGAAACAAAGTCCTTGCCCTGAAGAATCTAAACTCTGAAGAGGCAAATCTGTTATGATGAAGCATGTCAAACCTGATCACCATCCAGCATCTCTGCATTTGCCTCTGCTCATCCTTCCCAGCCAGGCCCAAAAGAACAGTCATTACAGCCCTGCACAATTTCTGTGTGGCAATCGCTGGCTTGTGTGAATAATGATGTTTAGTATTTTATCGGGTTATTCCATAACAAATACACCCAGTGATACTTTTATAATGATCATCTCAACACTCTGCTGTGCTGTCCTCAAAATATTGAGTGACAATAATGTGGTTCTGATTTATTTTTTAAACCACCTGCATTCTCACATCAGAGACTTTTCCTGTAGAGCCAGAACGGGAAAAAGGATAATACCCTTTTTTTTTTTTTTAAGGAAGGGGTGTGGGGGAAAGAAATAAAATCATGCTTCTTCAACCTTTTTTCCTCCCGCTACTCGGGTGCTTGTCTTTAATGAGCAGCTCCAAATGACAGCTTTAATCACTGCCTCTGGCCACTGAAAGAGGCCGCTAATGATAGGAAAGAACAGAGGACCATTTGCATCAATCAGCTCTAGTCTAAATCACTTTTTATGATAATGCATCCAAGCGAAGAAGAACGTCTCTGATGTCTTCTGCATGATGATGTACCACAGTGCTGTCTCCTCATCTCAGACCTCCACATAAATCTCTTAAAGATGCACACACACCCCACCCTGTGCTGCCAGCGCTGGCCCTCGTTTTCTACACCATTAATGATCTACCACCAGGGTAGAGTCAGGAGAGGTTAAGCAATCAGTTCATTCAGTTTTCACTTTCTGCGGGGGATGCCCACTGCTCCGGGAGGAGGGGAGGGGAATACACAGACAATGCCTGGGCTGTCAAACAAATACAAATTTAGGATCCACACAATTCCTGGTTTGCCACCCGTTACCATCAGGGGATGGCAAAGAAAAAACCCTGGGCAGAATCCGGAGGGTGCTGCCTGCTAGAGCATCACAACTCCTCTACACAGAGAACTGAATGCTGCTAAAGCTTTGCTCTTGTGAGTACACTTTATTTACACAGGAGCGCTTTCAGAGTGACTAATCCCATAAGCACAGATTACCCCCCCACCCACGGAAGGGTTTATGGGATCAAGCACCGTTCTGTAGCACTGAAACAAAAGACCTGCTCCTGCACAAGACAATGCCCTAAGCAGACACTGGCCTGGGAGAAGATCTGGACTGAATTTCTGACAGGCTGGGGTCCCATGCAGGCAGAGCTACAGCAACTCCTCATTTTGCCAGCCTGCAGCTCTGTGTGTGAAGAGTTTCAGTGGCACTGGCCATGAGGACCATATACACACACCCATTTATTCTGTACTGTCCATACAGACACCAAGACACAAACACACCCTGACTGGGCTGAGTCCCCTGGGTGCTTCTACTCAAAAGCACCAAAGCAAACAGAGGTCCCACAAGCAAGACTGAGGTCCCACAGCAACCCCCCTGCAAGGGTGGGATTTCCCCCAGCTCACCCAACCAGCCCTGTGTGGACACTGGGAATTCTGGCTGAACTGGGTGCCCCATTGCCTGTGTCTCCCCCGGGGATGGCAGTGCTCCAGGCTGGTGCTGCTGGCTGACCAGTGACCCTGGGCCATCTGCAGGCTGCTGGTGTGCACTGGTGTCCAGCCCAGCTCCCCTGGGATACACAACCTCCCACTGGGGCTGTGTCAAAACAGCCTCTCCCTGCCAAGGCAAACTCATGGAGGCACCAGCAGCTCCACCAGGGTCATGGGGGATGCACATAAATACACAGGGCTGCTCTTATTATTTCTCTGAAATAAGGGGGGAAAGGGAAGACAATGTTAATTTGGTTTTGGAGTTTCTCCTAGCTGGCAGAGTGCTGGATGGAGGAAATAACACCCATTTCCCTGGCAAGGGCTCACAGTACTCAGTGTGATCCTGCAGCACTGCCTGGAGAGGCCACGGGAGCAATGCCGAGGACTTTATGCTCTTGTAGTTTTGACTGACACTTCTCAGGACATGCTAATCACCTTTCAGGGAAAAAGAGAGGGAAAAGGTCCCCAAATAGGCAATTTTATTTAATCTACTGATGTTAATAAATTCTTTTTGCTTATGGAAACAGGCTAACCTCTGTGGAGCTTAATCTTCCCCAGCAAAGGGGGCTCACCATGCTAGTTGAAGCATGGACACTTTTAATCTCCTGATTAAAAACAGGACTACTGTGACTGTATTTATCAGGAGTAAAGGATGGAGGAGAGGGATTTATTTAGAGGGAGCAAAATGCTAACTGAAAATTATGATACCACAATTCTCTAGATGAAAAATCCTTCCAAGAAAATTGCCTTTTTAGCAAGACATCAGGTTCTGGTGGATCATTCAGGCCACATGTGGGCAGAGTCACTGGGCTCCCAGTAAAGGATGTGGCTTTTGTAGAAGGTGGCCAGGCTGGTCTCAGCAATCTGATACCAGCATCCAGAACAGCTAATGGGAACACTCACAATGGCTTCAGTGGGCTCTGTACTGGGGCTTTAGTAAATGCAATTAAAAAAATGAAAAAAAGAAAAAGAAGGAAAAAAAAAAAAGACCAGAGCAGTATACAACAGCTGTAGCCCTCCTAAGCCTTTCTTTTTTGCAAATGCTTCCCTTGGCGGCTTTATTTCATTTTATTATAATAAACTTCAAAAGGTGTATTTGATCTGCCAGCATTTTTTTCCTATCCACCAGGAGTTCATTTCAGCTGTGCAAGGCAGCAAATACTGTACATTAGGTTAATTTTCATTTCAGCTGTACAACATACATTATTGTTTCACTGCTTGGCTTAAGTGAACTCCTGGTGGATACAGTCAAAACCATACCAGCAGATCAAATGTACTCTTTGAAGTTCCCTATAATGAAACATCTTTAAAAAAAAAGAAAGAAAAAAAAAAGAAAAAGCTTTTAGAAAGCTTTAAAATATCCTGAATTGTTTGGAGCATTTTAATGTTTTGGCTTGTCCCTTCTAAAACCAAGTAATGAGAAATTTCATGCTGCCCATCATCCTCTCCAGCTTTCACTCCCAGAAAAAGTTATGTTATGGAAGAAGTATAAATTAATCTCTTTGCTGAATGGTTCAACTTAAATGAGCTTGAGGTGATTACAAACCAACATCAGCAGATGCTGTATATGGTGGCTTTAAAGTAAAAAACCCAAACCAACTGACACTAGGGTGATTTGAAGGCACGACTCTGAAGTCTACAAACCATCTTCAACTTCGGTCCAGGAACATGCTAAATTTCATTTTAAATCTCAGTGAGTGCAACACAGCCTTTGAAAATGTCTCCATCAAATTCCCTCCTTGTCACAAGACCTCCCCCAGTTCCCCAAGGATCCTACTCCTTCATGGACTTGCATTGGTTAAATTGAATTATCCTCTCATTTTCTTCATCCCCCAGCTTATCCTGACTTGTTTTACTGAGCCAGCACAGAGTACAACCTGTGAAAGGGCACCAAACTACACATGGGAAAGGCTGGAAGCTCCTACACCAACTTCACCACCAGTGGATTGTGAGGTGGAACTGCATCCCAATGAACACAGCCCTCAGCACTTGGAGGAGACAACCTGACCCTGACTTCAAGCAAACTGCTCTCATTTCTGATTTGGGAACACGTAAAGCTTGTGATTAAATAGGATTAACCCAACAGGATGAGGTCTCTAGAAGAAAGTGGTGTCACTAACAAATTCTTACAGAAGAGCCCAAGGGCATTTGAAGGCTCATGGATTATCAGCAATGGAACAAATGTCAGAGATGTCCAAGCTGAGTTTCTGTGGTTTGGGGTGATTCCCAAGTGAAAGGAGTGCAGTGGTTTCAACATCCTGGAGGAACCCTCGGCACCCCTGACCTCCCCCAGCCTGGGGGGCTCCCAGCAGCTCCTGCCACCCCTGCTGACACCCCAGGGTGTTCACCCAGTCAGGAGCTGTCCCCAGGGGGGACATTCACAGGCTGTGCATGGCTCTGTACTCCTGTGAGCCTTCTGCCAGGGATTCAGAGAGCTGCGCCTCCCTCCTGTTGTCATCTCACCACCAACATCCCATTTTGGACCAAGTAATGAGCATTTCAAACACCCCCCTCGGAAAGGAGGGAAAACAAGACACTTTGTGTACACCATTAGTTTTATGCATCTTGCAAATGCAGTTCCCCAGCTCGAAAATCTCCTACAGCTTTTGCTTCACTTTGAACAAAATCACGTTGGACTCCTGATGAATAGCTCAGCTCAAAATACACTTGGAGGCTTTTCCTTGAATTCTGACTTGGGAGTAAATAACCTGCAGTGAAGCTAATTGTATTGAAAATTCAGAATATTGAGGAAATGTTACATGTGATAAATATTTACCCTAAAGGAATTCAAAGGGAGTCTGTAACAATTTATTTCTAACCAATACCAAGTAATATTAAATTGCAGGGAAAATGCAGCCCCAAACCCTATATTTTTCCAACTTGTACTAATGATTGTTCTTTGTGAAAAATGCCAGACAACAATATCCTTCAACCATACACAACCATGTGGGTTCATACTCTGCATTAACATTTTTCATCCCAACGTCCTCTGCAAAACAGCGGATTGATGCTGCTTTCACTTAAATTGGTGTAACTAATTAGACCCAACTAGAATTACTCCTGATCCTATTCATGTAAACAGTCTTGATGACTTCAGTGGTGCTATTAGTGAAAATAAGGACTCACACAGAGCAAGGATTTATGGGCTCAAATCCTCTCTATTTGAAGCCTCAGTAAAATGCAGCCAATTCCAATGCAAAAGGAGAAAGCTGAGGTGTGCACAGCTGAGGAGTGGAAGAGTGAAAAAAAAGGGAACATTTTTGGCCAAATAAATTGGGAGAGAAATCACTCTGTGAAAGAACTGTCAAATAAAAGACCTGATGCAGAGATTTTCAAAAGGGGCACCTGGAGAGAGGCAGGGAAATTCAGAAGGCACCGGAGACACCGGAGGCTGTGAGCACTCAGCACCCCGCGGCTTCCACAGGGGCTCTCGCTTGAGAAAGGTATTTGAGAATGTTGATCCACACAGGACTTTTCCTTTAAGCCAAAACCAGGGAGGACACGCATGGAAATGTAAATGATTTCATTCTGAGCTTGAAAATTCAGATTAGCTTCGTGTTTCAGATGAACCAGTTCATCCAGCCATCGCAGTGCCTAAATTCAGTCCCTCAAGCTAATGCTAAAGCAGATGATTATGAAATAAAAGGTTCTCCTAAAAAAAAAGGAAGAGGGGGAAAAACTATATTAATCATTACCAGAAAACATCTGTTTTTAAATGAGGTGTTTTTGATCTACACTGTTTGTGATGCAAGAGGAAGGCTTTGCCATCCATATGACAACCAGATCTTCATTTTGTTGGGATTAGGGGTCAGCACAGGGGACTGGGGGAGGGAAGAACGGGAAGGGAGCAGGAGAAGGATTCCTGTAATAAATGCCAGGACGCTCACTCTATAAACTCAACCTACAGACCACAAGCCACAAGTCCACTCTAAATGTTTCTGCTTGATTTATATGAGGATAGCTCAATTAAAAGTTGAAGGTTTTATGTCATTTGCAGATACATGAGAGGTTTCTCTTCAAACACTCTTAATTATACACCAAGGGTAGATTCAAAATGAAGATGCTACAAACACAGACACTTAGGAGTTGTCATTTCACACACAGAGAAGTTCTGCTTCTGTTTATCATTTCTGTAGCTCAAATTGTTTCAGAGAGGGTCACTGACAAGAAAACAACATCATCAGGGTCTTTGCTCCACGCCAGCAGGACAGATGGAGCAGAGACCTGACTCAGCCACCAGCAGACCAAGAACAGAATTGACCAAGCCTTGTTCCCAGGCTTTTCAAACAAAGTTAAATGGTCTGAAGAGAACAAAGGGGAGAAAGGGATAGTCCTTTACCCGAGAATCAAATCTGAGCTCACCCTGCAGCAAGTGAAGGACATCATCACATGGGGAGAGCACTACAGTGCTGAGACCAGTGGGCTCTGCACCAATTTCTTGTGGCATCTTCTTCATTTACCCGTGGCTGAGGCATTCCAGCTGCCACTGCTTCAGGCCACTCCTCCCCGAAATGACTGGAATTAGCTTTCTGATCTGACACAGTAAAGGGGCTCAGAAGTGCTTGAAGATCTTCAGGTAATAAAGTAGCTCAGATTATATTCCTGCAAGGAATTGCTACACATGCTAACTTGGCAGTCATGTCTGTTTGCCTGCTGTGCCAGAAACTACATTAAAAAGTCTGGTGTATTCACACTTATGTACAAGTTCCTCCCAGCTCTGGATCCCATAGAAAGCAAGTACCCCAAAACACATTTCCTTGGAGGATTTTGTCTGACCTACCCCTCTTTTCACCACCTTTCTTGTAAGATTCTCTCTCCTCAACACAGCTGAAAAATATTCCCTTGGGAATACCTTTGTATCATTTCATTTTTCTGCATCTTCTCATTGCTCACAAGAAATTCAGAAATCACATCCAACACATGAAAGGTAAGTTTAAGATTCCAAGAAACATGAGAAACACAATTCAAGCATTGCATTTCCTCCTGCATCATGAAAAAAATACAAGGACAGAAGTTTATTTTTCACTGAGAGTGACACAAGCATCTGACAACCTGCATTATAATGAACATAATTATTTTAATGTTGTGTTTAACATTGCTCCTTATCTTTCCCAGTACACACAGCAGTGTATGGTAGGGTGAGCAGGGTAAGTGAATACATCACTCCTACCCTCCTTCTACTCCCCTTGCGCTTTAACCGTACACAAGAGCGCGCGATTAAAATGGCTTAATTAATCCTCAGGCTTTAGGGATGGCAGCAGCAATGTTCAACTCGTGTACAAATGCATGCAACCACTTCCAGAGGAGATACTGAGGATCTCCTGAAGTGCCTGAAGAAGGAAACCCCACTGTTATCTTTGTACCAGCACTCAAGGTCAGGGATAAGGAGCGGGGTCCTGCCAGGAGCCCACGGGCACCACAGACCCTGCTCATGTTTTGTGCCCAAGGAGCCCTCCCAAGAGACTGTCCAGGCAGACATCCATGGAAGAACAGAAATTCAGACAGCTCTTCTGCTACATGAGCTACATGTTCTTCCTATTTACCTCTGATTCCCTGGATGACTGACAGCCACCCAGTTACACACCTTAGAGGCCAGGATGAACTTTGCTATTTCCATTCTGTAATAATGGCCCAATCCTCCATTTCAGATCCTGGACCCACTGTGGGTAACCTTACCTTTGTCACCTGGTGATTACAGCTACAACAACATGCTCTCCATGGGTCACTTGGAAATTTGAGCTGGAGGAAAAGGCTGCTGCCTACTCATTAAGTGGTGTGTCACAGGGAAAGCTGATTACAGCCAGGCTTCCAAATCTGTGTTGGCTTCTGATTAGTTTTCTGGTAGAATGAAGGTTTTGCTTTTGACCTACAAAGCAGTGAATGCTTTGGGCACTAATTACTTAAAAGCTCACTCCTCCCTCTGCACAGTAACATGACAAGCTGTGGTTAGTGGGTGTTCTCGAGCTGACAGTCCCTTGGGGGTTGTTTCACTGCAGAGTGAACTCAAATAACTCAAGTCCTATCAACACACAGGAGCCCTTAACTCAGAGCCCAGACAAGCTCCTTAATTCTTTCATCCAGGGACATAAGTTCAGCCTTACAGGCTGAGGCACTCGGGCTGATGTGACAGCTCCAGCCCGTGAGCAGCTGCAAGGGACGCGCTGGGAGTGGCTCGGTGCTGTCACAGAACTGCTCGGGCTCCCCAGGGACAGACAAGGGCTCCACCCTCAGTGGGAGCTCCTGCTCCCCAAGGAGCATCCCCTGGGCCCAGGAGGGATTGAACTGGGACTGTCCCGCAGCAGGGACAGCCACAGTGTGGCTCTGAGCTGAAACAGGTTACTTTTGTGAACTCCTCAGAGGGAAGGTAATAATGAGAAGTCTTAGCCCAGGTGGGGCCAGCCTTGATCAGAGGCACCACTTGCTCTCAAATCCCCTGAGTTTATTGGACCTTCCTGCAAAGTCCCCCTCTCCTCTTGGGACTGAGCAGAGGCTTCAGATGGTTGGTTATGGTAACTGTGGCTGCTCTGCCCCTTCAGCTCCTGCTGCCAACCACACAGGTTAACTTTCAGCACAGCTGGGGAATAGGAGGCCAGCAGTAATTTGTACCAATTTTGCACATTTTAAAAATATACCACAGTTTCAGGGTAACATTACATAACATCCATTTTCAAGTTACATTATCCCCAGGTCCACCAGGTGTCCATCACCTATCCAGTGGAAACTCAAGCAGCAGTTCCCAAGTTGTCACAGAATCCCAGAATGATTTGGGTTGGAAGGACCTTAAATCACAATCCATTCTACCCCCTACCATGGGCAGGGACACCTTCCACTGTTGCTTCAAGCCCCATCCAGCCTGCCCTTGGGCACTGCCAGGGATCCAGAGCAGCCACAGCTTCTCTGGGCACCCTGTGCCAGGGCCTCCCCCCCTCACAGGGAAGGATTTCTTCCTAATATGCAGTCTGAGTCTCAGATATAGTTCCTAAACTCCAACACTGAACATTTGTCATTCAGTAATAGCTCTCAGATGTTGACAGTACAGTGCAATCCAGTTCACTTCTGAGGTTCAGACAGGATAAAGAAAAGTCAGTTTAATCACAAGAACCTGTATTTGTTTCAAGTCTGATACCAGCTGTTAATCAAAAAACAGGTTTAAACCACACACTTGATTCAAAGAGAAAAAATATTTATCTGTCATCAGTTTCTGCACTACAATTACTATACTCAAGGATATGAACACTTAGGATAATCCAGCACTTCCAGGTTCCATGGTACTGAAGTGTGTTCTCTCTTTCTAGTTCTCAATCCCACATATTCCAGATGGGAAAGCTCTTTGCTTTTGTTCTTCACGCTGTCCTGGGCTCTGCTGCTGCTGTCTTATTAAAATCAGGTTAACACAGACATTTCTCAGAGGCCACTTGTTCATTACGCAGGTGTCACATGCTTTGCTAAATTTCACTGCTCCACTTCTGACATTACCCAACTCCACAGACCAGAGCAGAACCTAAAAGCACAGATTTACTTTTTATTTTGAGCCACTGCGTCATCAGCTGGTTATTTAAAACTTTGTTCTGAGAGGCCGAGCCCAAGAGGCCACGACTTTCCACTTAATAGGACTGAACAAACTCCTCAGGTTGTTGTTAGGAGTCTGCTTCTGCATCATCATTAGCAATAATGATTTATAGTTCAGAAAGCCTCTCTGTGCCATAATGTTCCTGTTTTTGATCACATGTAACACACACAGGGCAATGGAAGCATCTGTGGCATGGAGAGCCACAGCAGCTTATGAAGTATTTATCAGTAAGTGGTACAAACTGTAAAACTTGCAATATGGATGGTAAAATACTATTTAAAAGAGCTATAAAAGTAAGTCATTGTAATTTGAGGTTACTAATATTGCAGTTACCCCTGGCCAGAGCTCTGTTAGGTGTAATACCTAGAAGCTTACACACCCAGACAGAATTAAACACACACAGCTTATGGACTGCAGAGGGGATTCTCAGGAGAACCAGTTTGGATAAAAGAGTTCTGACTCTTTCCAACCCCCAACTCCTCCTTCAGGCAGTAACAGGCAAACAGAACAAACCTTTCAGCTGGTTTTTGGGCTGTGACCCCCACCCTGACATTGCTCAGACCCACTGCTCTCCTGCAGGCTCAGCCCTCTCAGGCACAGCCCCAGGGAAGGTTTGTCCCTGACACTGCCCTGCAGGGGTGAAATGTTTGTCACCCTGGACAAACAAGTGAAAGGGAAGACTGAGCCCACCTCACCTGGGCTTGTAAAGTTTAAATACTCCGTTAAAAAGTCACAGTAGCTATGGATTAAAAAAAAAAAAAGGGAAAGTCTCTTCAAAAAGGAGTTTTTGTCACCACCCCTCTTCAGATCGTGCCTTTGGAAAGCAAACCCCTTGCCCACATCTCCAAGCAGTGTCTATGGGCTGTGCATTCAATTCCTCACCAAATTCCACTATTATTCCCCTTTTACCTGCAACTCCACATCACTGAAAATAACTCCACAAAGCCATCCACTTTCTCAGCACACTGGACCTTACTCCAGCTCTCTTGTCCTCCTTAGACAAAACACAGCAAAACTGCACTGTAATTACACAAACTCTTAATTAAACTGAAGAATTTAAAGCACCTCCAATGTTTTTATTACCAGCAGCAGTGCCATTCTATCAGGATGACAGACTTGCATGTATTACTGAGCCCCTAATTAGCAATTGCTTTCCTAGTTAGTAACTACTGAAATGCCATCAGGAAATATGTTTAAAATTTATATTGACGTTCTGTGTCAGTACCTAGCAGGTGATGAGACAGCAGTGGCTGCACAGGGGCCTCACCCCTGTCCTGAAGGGCAGCAGCTGGGTCACATCCTGCTCTTGCCTCAGCATCAATCCCAAATCCTTGCAGAAGGCAGGGGTGGGTGCTGGGACTCTGTCCCACCTCAGAGCTGCTGGACCCTGGGAGTGTGGCACCCTCCCAGCCTGCTGATGGGACAGTCCCAGCCTGCTGATGGGGACAGTCCCAGCCTGCTGATGGGGACAGTCCCAGCCTGCTGATGGGACAGTCCCAGCCTGCTGATGGGGACAGTCCCAGCCTGCTGATGGGACAGTCCCAGCCTGCTGATGGGGACAGTCCCAGCCTGCTGATGGGACAGTCCCAGCCTGCTGATGGGGACAGTCCCAGCCTGCTGATGGGACAGTCCCAGCCTGCTGATGGGGACAGTCCCAGCCTGCTGATGGGACAGTCCCAGCCTGCTGATGGGGACAGTCCCAGCCTGCTGATGGGACAGTCCCAGCCTGCTGATGGGGACAGTCCCAGCCTGCTGATGGGACAGTCCCAGCCTGCTGATGGGGACAGTCCCAGCCTGCTGATGGGACAGTCCCAGCCTGCTGATGGGGACAGTCCCAGCCTGCTGATGGGACAGTCCCAGCCTGCTGATGGGGACAGTCCCAGCCTGCTGATGGGACAGTCCCAGCCTGCTGATGGGGACAGTCCCAGCCTGCTGATGGGACAGTCCCAGCCTGCTGATGGGGACAGTCCCAGCCTGCTGATGGGACAGTCCCAGCCTGCTGATGGGGACAGTCCCAGCCTGCTGATGGGACAGTCCCAGCCTGCTGATGGGGACAGTCCCAGCCTGCTGATGGGACAGTCCCAGCCTGCTGATGGGACAGTCCCAGACTGTTCTCACCCTGTTCCAGCCCTCTGCTCCAGGAGCTCTGCCCTGGGGTTGTTGCTGCTGCCCAGCTCACAACCTTCCCACCCCCAGAGAGGTGCCAGCAACCCCTGATGACACTTCAGGCTGGACAGCCACACCTTCAGTGGAAGGGACACAGCTGGCTCCTGTGACCCCACTGCAAATCCCCATGGAGCAGCACTTTTCTCCATGTCCATACTCACATGGTTATGTGAAAGCCTCTGTTTTCCCTCAAAGAATGAAAATTCCTCTGAACAGAGGAATTACATGGTTACAAGGACCAGTCTGAGGACTGAATGAGGACCTGGACACCCAGCAGCCTCTGTTTTCCCTCAAAGAAGGAAAATTCCTCTAAACAGAGGAATTACATAGTTACAAGGACCAGTCTGAGAACACAGAATGAGGACCTGGACACCCAGCAGAGGATGGGGTGGGGACAGTGGGGCTGGCCTGGCAGAGGGACACCCATGCTGGTGGGTGGGGGTGGCTCTTCACTGCATATGGACTCTCTCAGTCCTGGAAACTCCACTGCTGTGACAGATTTAACCTGGGTTTAAACCACAGCAGGAAGAAATGTGTCTCCAGATTCCTCACAGCTACTCATGGCCCATCCCCAAACCCACAAATTCTAATGTGAAGCTTTCCTTTAGTGATCACTGCATAACACACATACCACCAGCACAGACCTCTGGGAATCAAATTCTGTTTCATCTGTGGCCAGATCAGATCTTCCCTGGGGTTTTCCATGCCTGGAACAGCTAATCTTCCTGCTCATAAACAACACAGCACCTACAAACACCCACTTAGGAACACTCAGAAACAATTTCCAACCCCCTGGATCCTGAGTTGAAGCACTGATGCTTCCCTCTTCTGCATCCCATGGCTGCAGAGTTAATAACAGGGGTTCCTGTTATTAACTCTGCAACACAATAACAGTGTTGAAATTCAAAATTTGCTCCTTGAAGAAGATGTTTAGAAGGAAAGAAGGAAGAGCTTGGGAGGGACGAAGAAGAAATAATTCCTTGCCCCTTCCCATTTTTCCTTGGCTATTAAAATAGTTCACAATAAAATAAAAATTATTACTTTGGTATTAAAGAAATTTTATATTCAGCTTCCACTGGGGGAAATGCTGCTCTTTCCTATTAATCCAGGACTTTAAAATGACAACAAGTACATTAACGAGGTGTCTGTGTAATAAAACCCCCACACTGATCAGGGATGCATATTTATGTGGCAAATTTGGGATGCTTCTGTTTTACTGGCAGGAATTGATGCCTGCTCCTCCCCAGCTTGGGATGGGTATTTTAATGTAAAAAAGAGAACATGGTGGCCAGGCCTCCAAACCCAGCATTCCCTAAACACCTCTGAGCTTTGCCCCAGGAAGCTCTGAGCAGTCAGGGGCCCTGTGAGTTTGCTGGAGAGAAGTTAAATATGGGCTGGGATCATTTTTGCTGGAAAGGCAGGTGGGTGCCATGTGCATCCCTGGGACCAGAGGATTTCAGTCCCAACCACTGCAGCAGGGCCTGGCCACAGCACAGGGCAGCAGCAGCCCCTGGCAGAGCCGTGGTGCCCAGGCACAGCTTCCCTGCCACCACCATGCCAGGCTCCTGCCCAGGGCTGGCTCAGCAGCTGGGGGGGTTTGTGGGAGTCCAAAGCACTGGTGAGACCTGAGGGGGCCTGGGAAGCTCCTGATGGGCAGTGAATCCTTTTGCTTAGTCAGTCTGTCTGAGAATGACTTTCAAACAACCCAAGAACACAACAAAGCTCTGAAAAGGAGCCCTATTTGTGTTTATTAGGTGGAGAACAAGGCTACTTCTTTAATCAGTGAAATTCTCCATGTGAAATGGAGGCTTATTCACCCTTCTGTATTGTCATTTAATAGCCTTGTGAGTGAAGAATTATGAAATTGAGGTAATATGGAACTGATTTTCATATTTCCAGTCATGCAGTTTTTCTGCTTTGCTAACTTTTAGACACTCAGCTCATATTCTACCCACATCTTTAAAGGTCATTGCTCCCATTGGACTTTTGAGGGGGTGGTTGGTAGATAGAGATGCAACTGCAAAAAGGCTTGTGGCTGCTTAAGTTCCTTCCTTCATCAGTGTTTCCTCTCCTTAAAAAGTGAGAAAGCTGCTGTGTCTCTGTAGGAAAGGTTCTGAAAGGATTCTGGAGGCATACAGAGTCTTCAACAAAAGTTTCAAAGCAGCTTCATCATTTGCAGTGAATACAAGTTTTTGACTGCTATGTAGGAAGAAGCTTGAATAAGCTCAGATCTCCGAATTGAAGGTTTCTCTAAAGAAAAAGCTCTAGAAATGCCTGCATTTTGATGGGGGAAACGAGTGTGAATCAAGAACAAAGGCCTGAGACCCAGCGAGAGGGAATAACCTTTCAGATCAAGCTGGTTTCCCCACCTGAGAGAGTTCCAGCCTGCGCCTTCCCATTTGATGCAAATGTCTGTCAGAATGGCACTACTGGATAATAGATAAAAGATTATCTGTGACATTATGAAAAATGAAAGCTTCAAAATGGCTACAAGTTCCATTAAAAAAAAAAAGAAAAAAAAAGAAAAATAGCCTTTCTGAAAGGCAACAATAGCCCCTCTGGTTTATTCAGCACCTTGAGCTGGGCACTGGCACTCGAAAGCCTTCCCAGGCTCATCCCTGAGCATCCCTGCCCCGCTGCCTCCTCCAAGGAACAACCCCAGTTACACTTCTGATGGAGCACCTCTCCTCCAGGAAAGGCTGGGGGAGGCTCCAGGATGACCTTAGAGGCCCTTCCAGGGCCTAAAGGGGCTCCAGAAAAGCTGGAGTGGGACTTGGGACAAGGGACTGAGGGTCAGGATACAGGGAGTGACTTTAAACTGGAAGAGGTCGAGATTGGATATTGGGAAGAAATCCCTCCCTGTGAGGGTGGGCAGGCCCTGGCACAGGGTGCCCAGAGCAGCTGTGGCTGCCCCTGGATCCCTGGCAGTGCCCAAGGCCAGGCTGGACAGGGCTTGGAGCAGCCTGGGACAGTGGAAGGTGTCCCTGCCCATGACAGAGAGTTGGAACAAGATGGTCTTTAAGGTCCCTTCCAACCCTATTCTGTAATTCTGATTCCTTTGCCTCACGTAGAAATGCTGACAAATTCAGCTGAAGTAGCTCCACATGCAGCACCCTTGATTTCACAGAATTAGCCATTCAAGGGGATATCCAGTGCTGGCAATAATCAGATTTTCACATCAACCTTCCCTGGGCTGCCTAACCATTGGTCTTTCACTCAGCAGAGCAGGAGCAGGTGGTGACACCTTTCCTTCCCAGATTTCTGCTGTTCACCCCCAGCCAGGGGAAGCTGCAGGTTCCTGCAGCAGGGGTGTCCAAAGGCTCCGTGTGCAGCCCCAGCAGGGCTCAGCTGAGGGACTCATGGCAGGGGACCCAGCCAGCCCCAGCTGCAGGACTCCCACCTCGTACAGCAGGGACACTCAGCACATCTGTGCAAGTGTTTGTCTCATTCAGCTGGGGTAAATTGGCACAAACCCACTGACATCAGTGCAGTCACACTGAGTTATATAAACTGATGATCTCAGCCCTGTAATTACACACCATTTCCTATCTACAAATAGTGTCCTGTACAGCACGATCCCAGTTACCCTGGACATTCCTCCTGCGTGCTGGGAGAGCCAGTCTTGCTGGCCTGGGAGTACAATCTAATGGATTTACACCTTTACATTCACAGCAGTACAGCACCTCACATTAAACACAAAGCTCAGCTTACCTAGGCCGAATTCACAGCTATTGTTTTCATTAAGTGAAAGTACAGTGCAGGTCAAGCAATACAGATGCTGCTCCACACCTACATTCCTCATTGCTCACTCATTCTGTGTGGTACTGCACAACTGACATTTGGGCACTGGTGCTGAAAAAGCTGTGAAATGATATTGAAAATGTGGAAAACAAGCCCTGACAGGCACTGGGATGGTGCAGTGACAGAGGACAGACTGCTAGCAAGACAGGAATAATCCTGCCACCCAGTGCAGCCTGGAATGATTCCCTGTGTTCTGGCAGGAGGATTGACTGGTGGTGAGCACCTGTAGTAACAAAGCCAATGTGCCAGGACACACCCGTGTGCCTTCTGCACAGTCCCACTGAGTGAGACCTTCAGCCTTCAGCACCAGCCTGAGCAAACACCAGTTGCTGCAAAGTCCTGCTCTCTCCCTGGGACCACATTGCAGGACCCATTCTATCCATCCCTGAGGACCAGCTAAATCCCCTGGAGCTGCAGCAGCTGAGGACACCAGCACAGGGTGGGAGAGGCCCTGGGAAGGGTTCTCTGCTCAGTGGGGTTGGTTTATCTGCAGAGCCTGGAGCCCTGCTGCAGCGGGGAGACCCAGTGGAGTGTGCAGAGGGGCTGGGATCCAGCAGCAGCTGCCCACACGGCACTTAATTCAGGCAGATAGAAGCAGTCCACTGTTAAATTAACAACTGTGAGCGGTGCAGGGGATTGGGCTGAGGCTGGAGTTGCTGAAGTTTGATTTGGGCTGTCTCGTTTTGCTGGGCAGGGCAGCGTTCCAGCGCTCCAAGGTGAAAATGCGTTTGTGCTCCTCAGTAACTCTGAATAAGCACAATCACTTTTTAAATTGAAACCCGTATCACACAATTCCCAGGGAAATGACAATATAGGAGAGCTACAGCTACAGCCCCTCAGTGTACAGAAAATGAGCTCTCCATGCAGTGAAGGGAGGAACTGTGCTTCCCTGGCCAATGTCTGCAGGGCAGAACTGGGATGAAAAGTTCCCTGTCCCAGGCTACAGAACTACCCAGTAAATGCAGGCTCACAATCCATCCAGGGTTTAATTAATATATCCTCAGAAAGCCACAGCACTCTGGCTGTTGTTAGAGATGCTGATTTTTCAGTGTGGTTGAAGCTTCATTTATGATTTCAGTAAAAGCTCCATTTTTTTTCTTCTCTCTCTAGTTAAAAAATGAGCCTCTAGCTACAAATTGGACGATTACAGACAGTATTGTAGAGCAGCAGTAAAAAAGTGTTAATGAGCTGCAGGATATCAGAAGCAAAAAAGAAAGTATTTCCCCCGCAGGCCAAACAAAATTAATTTTAAAAATTAATGTAAACCACTAATGCAGCAAGTGTTTCCATTAAATTATGGGGCTCTGACATGTACAATGCAATATTTTTGCCATTGAATTTGTTATCTAAAAGGTGTTCATTGTTTATTATGGTGTGAAAAGCTGTTTTGCTCCAGATAGGCTGGTTCATTAAGGAACTGGATCCTTGCCATAGCCCTATTTCTTAGCAATGAAGCAATGCCCTGTAGCAAAAAAATACAGAGAGCGGCTCTCTGTTTAATATCAGAAATGTAAATCAAAAGACTCCAGTCTGCCTTTTAAATGGCTGGTGGTCTTTGCAGAGATGAAATTCACCCCAAATATTTCACATTGCTGGCTGGTCAAAACGGCTTCTCCAAATTCCAGCTCTGCTAAATGATTATCATAATAACAATCCCTGTCAATGAGGGGTTTGTAATGCTCTATTAAAACACTTTTAATTCTCCTGCTTCATTCATCAAACTGTAACAGGTTTGATTTTAAGAAGGGAAAGAAAGCTGTGTTTTCACTGCCTAAGGAGAAAATAACGTTCTGATAAGAACACAGATATGTACAATTACACAAATGCCAATGGCTTTTAATATTTCAGGTTGAAAATTTCACATAACTGGATTTTGATGTTCCTGTGTGCTGAACTGGATCTTTTCTATCAAAGACTCTCAATGGGGTCAACAGTGAGAATTGAGGTTGGACCCATGGGCATGGGACCTTGCTGGGGGACCTGGAGCAGGTATGGCCCAAGGGACAGGAGCAGGTATGGC